>APFE031535990.1:43916-92907 GCA_000404065.3 Pinus taeda | reverse complement strand
AGAGAGTGGTAGCTCTCTGCAGGTTGCAGCCTGCGTACTGGTAAAGGACTGCACCAGTACAAGATCATTGTAAAAGGAGTTTCTAATTTGAAAGAAGATAGAGACATATTGCAGCAGGTGGTTTTCACCCACATTGGGTTTCCACCTTATATCTGGTGTTCTTTGATGTGACTATCTGCTTTTCTTGCTCATTATTTTATGGTACTAATATGCAAAAAATAATTCAAAGTGTAAATAAGGAAGATTTGTTAAAAGAACTAGATAATACTGATTCACCCCCCCTCTCAGTATTATTTTCAACAACAATATTTTTTTTAACGTCATTATTAAAAAATGTTGAAAATGTACCCTCGAAAAAAAACGTTATTCTGACATCAACACTTTTCAATTTCAAAGTGTTTTTTGCATCAAACAATATGGCTTTATTGTTTTATAATGTTATTTTCAAAAAAATATTGAAAATTTACTTTGAAAAAAAAATCGTTATTACGGCATCAACGCTTTTCAATTTCAAGGTGATTTTTGCACCAAACAAAATGGATTTTATTGTTTTTTACTATTATTTTTAAAAAATATTGAAAATTTACTTTGAAAAAAAAAATTTAAAAATTGTTGTGTCAACATCAACAATTTTCGATTTCAAGGTGTTTTTTCATGTTTTCTTGGGATTTTTGGGTTCAAGTACCTGTTTTGAGGTAATAGTTCCCATTTCATCAGTAACTATGTTGAATATGTCAATGACCACGAAACCACATTCGTTGTCATTCTTAGTAGAAGGAAGGACCGACATGTAATCCATAGAGATGGATTCCCAAGGTCGACTAGGAGTAGGTAGAGGAGTATATATGTCTTTCTTTTTGATGTATGGTTTGGAAATGGTGCAGGTAGTGTAGGATATCATGCACTTTCCAACATCTTGTCGAAGGTTCAGCCAATAAAAATACTTCTGTAGAACTGCCACTATTTTCTCTATCCCCAACGTCAAACGACATGACCATAGTGCGCCTCCAAAGTCATCTTGGCACACTCGCTTGAAGGAACATAAAGGTGTTCTAGGTGGCATAACAGTGCATGCTTCACGTGAAAATTTTTGAACTTTCCTATCTTCAAGGAGCGTCTCTATGTGTTGTCGAATTTTGGATCGCCCTTGTAAAGATACGACCACCTCGCTGTCTCGTGCCCACAAGATTCGAGCATAGTGGTTAGCACCATTACTGATGGTCGATGAGGCAGTCTGCAACATTGTTGGTGCTACCCTTTTTGTACTCAATGTTAAAATGCAATTTCTATAGGTATGTGGACCATTTTTTATGGCAATCATTCCGCAACTTCCCTTATGTCTATATGAATTGTAGGGGTAAGTGGTGTGTGTGGATGACCGTTTCCTTCCCCATAATGTAGTTCTTCCATTATTGGTAGGCTTGCATAATGGAATACATCTCTTTGTCATAGGTGGGATACTTTGAGACTATTTCTAAAAGTGTATCATTGTGATATTCCATTGGATGCCACTAATAAGTAATAATTGCACCAATAACATAGTCAAAGGCATCTGTCTCGATCTCAAATGGTTGTTGCAAGTATGGTGATGTGAGAATTGGTGCAGAGTAGAGGTGATGCTTCAACTTGACAAACTCATTTTGTTGCGATTCAGATCAAACGAAATTTTATTTCACTGCTCCCTCGATCACTTGACTCAAAGGCCATGTGATATGAGAGAACCCCAACATGAACTTGTGGCAGAAGTTGGCAAGACCTAGAAAGCTCTATAGCTATGTTAGAATGGTTGGGGATGGCTAATCCTGAATGAATTTTATCTTGGCTGCATCCACATGCACACCCAACTCATCAATGATGTACCCCATATATTGAACCTAGGTCATACCAAAAGTGCACTTATCCAAATTGGCACACAACTTGTGTTGTCACAGGGTTTGGAGGACCTATAGAATATGGTAGAGGTGCTCTTCCCAAATTTGGTTGAATTTCAAAATGTCATTCAAATAAACCACCACGAATGAGTTGGTGAAGGGTTGTAAGATGTCATCGATAAGCCTCATCAAGGTTGCAGAGGAATTCATAAACCTGAAAGGCATGAGTAGCCATTTGAAAAGGCCCTCCTTGGTTTGAAGGTAGTCTTACACACATCGTAGGTTCTGATTGGTACCTAGTGATAAATAGACTTCAAGTCAATCTTGTTGAAATAGTTGGCCCCCTTGAGCTATTCCAGAAGGTCATCAATCCATGGGATTGGATACCTATTCTAGAAAATGATCTTTTTCAATTCCAGATAGTCAATACAAAGTCTCTAGGTCTCATCCTTCTTCTGTACCAGCATAATCGGGCTCCCATAGGGTGATGAACTTGGTTTGATGTGCCCTTTCTACAATAGCTCCTGAATCTACCTCTTGATTTCATTATTCTCTAGAATAGAGCATCAATAGATCAATCCATTAGGTAGCAATGTGCTTGGGGTTCGATCAATGGAGTGCTTGACATGACAGTGTAGAGGTACTCCTCTTGGTGAGGTGAATATGTCATTGTACTCCTACACAACCTTTTCCATTTGTTGCTTCCATGTAGAGGAGCCCTTTCTAGAGGTCATGGCCATAATATTCTTCTTACCCTCAGGGTGAATCACAAGGGAAAAAATTCTTGATCTGGGAAATGATCTTACTGCATTACTTCGTAGTGATCAAAGAAATGGCAGAACGCCTAGGTTCATACATAGCATGTTGCTTCCACAAGTATGGTTGGCCTAATAATACATCACAAAGTTCAAGAGGAGAAACATCACACAATAAATAATATGTGAAGGGCTTGATGTTGTAGGCAAGGAAACATTGTTGGCTGACGCAGATATATCGCCCTTGGTGAAGCCACCTGGTGGTGTACAACTACGGGTGCAATGTGGTTGGTAGGCCCAACCACTTCATGGTCTATGCTGAAATGAGGCTATATTGGCTCTTGTTATTGATAATTAACTACAGCAGAGAACCCTTCACCCAGATCTGTGAGTGGAAGAGTCGCTACCCCTCCTCTCAATCTTGAACCTCATCATTTTGGATCTTGATGGTGGAAAGGTGGCACTAGGCTCCGCATCAATAATTTGCATCCATTTATCATTTCCCTTGTCAGTTTCTGACTTAGATTTAGAACATGTATCTAATTCAGGAGCCTTGATCTTGGCCATCAATGACTTCTTGGCTCAACACTCACTTTTGTTGTGATTGGGGCTCTTATCGAACTCACACCATTTCTATGTGTCCTTATTTGTCTTTGTGATCTTGTACTTTTCTTGCAGATTTGAAAGGTTATCTTGTGTCACCTCGACTTGGATTTGTCCTTTGTTTTTTGGTTTGGGGGCACCTTTCCCTTGCTTCACATTCATATATACAAAGCCTCACTTCTTCTGTTTAAATTTCTACTCAATCTTGACAATGTATCAATAGGCGGGGCCAAGCGAGGAGATTTCCAGGAACTCCATCTCATCCTAGATGTACTTGTGTAAACATTCGTAGTACTTGAATACCAAATGCTGCTCAAAATCCTTGATACCTAGCTTTGTGCAAAGGGTATGGAAAACATTTGTGAACTCTCGAACACTTAGACACTTCCCTACTACAACGTGGTCCACTTTATGTATTTATCTTCGTAGGGTAATATTGTTCCTTGATGGCATATCAGAAAGAATTCCAAGTGGGTGCGGCTGAAAATAGTGATGACTCCCTCTCATCCTTTTGTTCACAGTAGGTTTCCCACTAGTCCTTGACATGTGGGGCAGCTTTGAGGAAGGAAAAAGTAATATTTTCTTCATTGGAAAAGTCATGAAATGAAAAATATCCTTCCAACATATTTAACCATCTATGTACGATGTTTTCATCTATTTTGACTTCAAATATGGGAATGTCAAAGTTAACTTGCTCCATAAAAGGAGTGGTGCCTCCAGAGTGGCTTCTGGATGAAGATGCGTCACCTTTAGATAGCCCTCGAAGGATCTAGGCAAAGTTATCCATCATCATGTTATGTTGTCATTTTAGGTCTTCCTCGAGAAATGTTTTGAAAGGATATCCTACCCCCTCGTATTTCTTTTCTTCCTCCATGGGAGGTCATCAGGGTTTGTGAGGCTCATCTTGCAAAGGTTCAACTAATTCAATCCCTAACTCCTTATACACTAATCTCGTTGGGGACATGCAAAGAAAAATAGAGAAAGAGAACATCGCTCAGATACTAGTGATCCACACTTATGCATGATATCAACAAACTACATATATACACATAAACAAGAAAATGCAACAGAAATAAAACTTCATTTCATTAATATCAAAGACCTGAAATATTCTTACATATAGAGATGGAAAATAAACTAACTCAGGCGATAGTATCTTATCACTAAGAAGATATGTGGCGGGTACATGCCTCTAAACTATGTTATAATGAGGCTCAAGGGCCCTTTTTATTATTGAAAAACAAGGGAAAACCCCCAACAACCAAAACCATAACCCCAAGATATTGACCACCAAGAGTTTGTGTGCCCCATTGGGGTTAGTTGGGCAGCCAACTTCCCAAGGTCATAACTTGATCATATTATCTATGTTTTTCATGTACGAGACCTCATTAGAAATATATATTCAAGTAGCACAATGTTTTCCATATTTCCGTAAGCTATGGGCCTACTCTGGGCCTTAGAAAAATTTTGTTTAAGGGGTCAAAATTGCTCCGAAAATTCAGGAACCGAAAAATTGCTAAAAATAGTAAATGTTGCTATAAACAAGGAAACTAATGGAACTTAGTGGAGGTCTAGGTGGAATAGGCGGGTGTGCACCACCATCCTCTTGGATCAATCCATGAGTTTTGAATAATAAAAACTTCAAGTAAATTTCAATATATACTTCAAAGGTATCCAAAAGTAATGGCATGCATAAGTGAAACTACTATACTTACTACCTAGGAATAGTTGCAAAGGGGCCCCCACCTAATACCAACATAAAATAGAGGCACACAATAAAAAATTTACTAGATAGAATAAAATACACTTCTCACTCCCTAATACACGAGGTTAGATACTTCAAGAAAGTGACAAAATCCAAAACTTATGGTAAAAAGTGTTTGACTTAACCTTAACAATCACTAATAGAATCTTACTACTAATAATAGAAACCTATGCAAAATCATATAATAATGTATCAAAACTTTACTTAAATTATATTCTGATGTAAAATGACCCTCAGTTGGGAAATTTTTTTCCTACTAAAACAAGGTGAGTAAAAGATCCATCTTAAACCTAGATCTAGTAAACACTAAGAGGCATTAAAAAAATAGGTGCAAACATCTTGCTCCTTAAAATATCTAGGGATAGGATGGATCCATGCTATTATTCTTATCTTTTTCTCCTTTTATAAACATTGTAATTTCCTTTTCCTTATAAATACATATCCCATGTTACCCTAGACACTTCCCATCATTCTGAGGATGACACCCAGGCTAAATTGGCCACCACAATTTTGGTACCTACTTGACGCAAGAAAGACATTGAGTGAGGCCCACCAATATCAATAATCTCTCAAAGTCCAACGACATAGGGAATTGATCCTTATACCTCTTTCTTTCCATAACATTTCTTTCCATAACGCTCAACCACTAGATAACCCACTAGGCTAAGTTTTTCTAGCATTAGACATCAGACATCATATATCAACCTTTTTTTCATTTTAGTTTATTAGTATGATAGATGCACATGTCACATATATACTACCGTAGGTTGTAATAGCGACTAACTTTTCTCTATGCAAACACATTGAATGACACGAACCATAATTTTATGGACTCGGAACAAATAATATTGTTCTCACATTATAAATAGAAGCTTTAACACAACAAGTGCACGAGAGGATGGTTTGAAAGCAAATGTAACAAAACCAAGGGCACCCAACATGCTAAGATAAGGATATATTTGGTTCCCAATATACTCCTAAATCAACATCCTAGGAAAGAAAATATAGACTCATATTAACACAATAAAAATATCATACAAAAAAGAGTGCAGAAGTTCCTACGAGTCTACAAATTTCAAACAAATTCTTACTAATGAAAGTTATGTAATTGGAATAAGTGAATTATTGAATTTGTCATTCTTATTCTAAACTAAACAAGATTTTATTTCAAGCGAGCTTCAAGAGAACATTGTAAAGGAAATAAATGAGTAATATTGACAGTGTGAATTTTGAGTCATACGATGACAGAATAAAGAAAAAAGAGGCCAAATTGTTCACGTCACTAAAAAAAGAAAATTATTCACATGAAATGAATTAGAGAAACTTTGTAGAGAAAATTATTATTTCTATAAAATACCTATAGAGAACCTTGGCTAACCTAAAGATCAACCTGAAGAAATTTCAAGCCTTTTGCTCTATGAGATTTTGCTAACTCTTGATACGTAGCTCTAAATCGCTTTGCATTGTCTGTAGTAAAATAAAATAAAAAAAAGGCCACCCAACAACCAAAACAACAACATGCTTAGATTATAGAATGTTAACAAAGAATACAATAATTATGGAAAATACTTGTTATCTATTCATATTATATGGCTATTCCTTTGAACAAGTCATTACCATGTGCTTACAAAGCTAATTAATAGATTTGGAAAATAAAAAAAAACTAAATTAATAAAGCACAACATTCTAAAGAAACAAAAATAATCTACGTTTGAAAATTCTTGTAGAAATTTGCAAAAATTACATCAATTATATCGTATTGGGCTATAAGATAATCCCTCCAACCCTCCTTCACTAGACAAACCAAGAATACCTCACCCTCTAGGAGCGATGATAAAAAAAACACCCAAATTAATCTCTAATATAATGCATCTCTATGTGTGTCCAAGGTCTAAATTTTTGGCTAATGATGCATGGAGTGCATTCTTCTTGTTTTTAAAACATGTTCCCAAAGTGAAAAGATCATAAAAAATATAACCATTAGCCAAGAAATTAGAAAGTTACTGAATAACCAACATAAGAGACAAAGGTATGTTTTTTAAACGAGAGATGAAAAGAAGTAAAAAAAATGAGTAATGCACGTGGGATTAGAATCTTAGGATAATCCAAATAAGACAAAAACTAAAAGCAATTAATTTTTGAATTAGCGTAAAATAGAACAATTACAATTTAAAATTCTTATAAGTTAAAAGAAAAAATTGTACACACGAGACAACCTAAATTCAACTTTAAATATTCCACCTTGGAAACTGAAAAACTAAATAGAGTTGAATGAAAACTTAAGAAATACAAAAACATAGAAATAGTTCTACTATCTATTGTTGTTGTTTTTCTTGCCATGAGCAATTCTCAAAACCCTAAACAACAATGAATGAAATGAGTCGATGATAATTGGAATAAGAAAAGAGGGTGGACTAGAGTTTTTGGCTGTAATATTTTCTTAGAAAGGAAAATAATTACTCATATTTAAACCATATGGGGAGTGTTCCCATGTGATCTAGGTGGATCTTTAGAAAAGTACTAGTAGCATGACAAAATGCTCAAAACTCAAAGTGGTAGATTCTGGATGAACTCAGCATTAGATTCAAGTGCTCGTCGCCTTGATTCGAAAGGTGTGAATGATACTCAAATATGAGTCCAGATGACAAAGTTGAGCAAGTCAAAGTTTGAGTTTGACTTGTCTAGGTGGAAAGAAGAAGATGACATGGCAAAGCTTTAGTGAAGGAGTGCACGCCGTAGGTCCACTGGGCCCTGCATATCAGTTATCGATGAAAAGAAGGAGAGCTTAAGGAAGAATCGACCCATAGCGTTCTTGGCTACGATTGCGATATCACATATTGCAAGCTTGTGGAAGAAAGGAAAGGTAAATCTACCCTGACAGGACTTTATTGCGATGTGATATTGCATATCGCGATCGCAGATCAAGAGAGGTTTTGGATCAGCCTCGACAAGACTTTATTGTGATGTGATATTGCATATCGTGATCGCAGATCGAGAGAGGTTTTGGATCAGCCTCGACAAGACTTTCGTTGTGATGTGATAAATGTGACATACCGCAATTGCATAAAATGGTTTGTGTTTGTGAAGTAGTCTGTCTGTAATCGTTGATTCTGATATGCGACAGGACTACCCAGATGTGATATTTATAAAACATATTCAATAAATACGGTGAATCTGTGTATGCATACTTGGGTATGTCCACCGATGGAAGTTGTCGATTGCAAGTTGTGATGGGTGGTTGGCTGTGAAATTTCATCTGTTGTGTTTGATAATATTGACAGTTCCACCATATTGCAGAGCACTGAAGCATGGGTTGGTCTATATGTTGATGGTTCCCACTGATTGTGATTGCGATGGGGACTACCAGATGTGATATGTTATAGGTCATATTTTATAATTTTGGTGGGTTCATGTATCACAGAGTGTTGTTGTTTGGGATTGGTCTATCCACCAATATGAAAGACATGGATTCTCTGTTAAAGTTGTCGGGTTCGCCGATTCTTTGTGTTGTTCGCCACTTTGAGGTTTCAAATGAATGGTCTATTTTGACTATTCAACAGATTTTTCCCTATTTTAAAAGGTTTGCTTCCATGCCTTATTCGGGCTTCAGAACCTCTATTGGAAAATGCCCATTTGCTTAACTTAGCCTATGGTTAGAACTGCGCAGGTTTTGATGGATTTTTCCACCAACTTATTTAAAGGACCATTTGAGTCAGAGGAAAGGGGAGAGCAGATAGAGAAGCACAGTACTACAAAGCGGAACAGTGGCATCTTCTCCTGCCAGCAGACCAAGACCTCATTTTAGAGATCAGAAGGTTCTGAGAAGGTTACAAAAGGCCCGATTATCTGAATGAGGTGTTCAGATAGGCATTTTTAGACTATTTTTTTCTAGGAAGTCAACGGTGTTGTTTGTTTATAGAAATGGGCTCTCCATTTCTAGCTATCTTCCAGATTGGAGGTATAATGATTTTTATGTAGAAATCTGCTTGTACTTCTCCCTTTTCATGCCACTTAATAAAATAAGGCCTCCCCACTATTGAGCAGGGCCTGGAGATGTAGTCCAAATTGGACGAAATCCATAATCAAATCTCTATGTCATGATATTTTATGATGATGTTTCTTTGTCTTAATTTTTCATGGTTATGTTTTTATGGTTTTTAAGCGATGTAACTCATGTCAATTCTAATGCATCTATAAGCACAAAAAAATCTTGGATCACCATGATTGCTAGGAAAATTCTTGCAAGCACTTGTGAGTGTAGATACCCAAGTCAAGCACACACTCCTAAAACATTATATCCAACAGAAGAGAGAGAGAGAGAGAGAGAGAGAGAGAGAGAGAGAGAGAGAGTGGCATGTGAGCTCCCATTATATAGGTTTCTACTAGGCCGTCCACATTCTCCGCCTGACAAATTGTTCTTAGAGGCTACAATGAAATTGAACCTGAAAGGCAACTTTCAGTATTTCTCCAAAGGAATTAAAGAAAAACATATGATAAATATACAATAATTCTCCCATGAATAGATTATAGTATTACATATTAATTACAAGGGTTGAAATTTGGAAAGATGTCCTAGAGGTTTTGAATCTGGACAAAAAAAAATAGTTTCTAACATTTACATATCTAAGTGGAAAAAAAGCCATATCATTGTAAGTATAAATTTTTTACTCTGCATGTATTTTGTATGGGGGAAACATTGAATAATTTGATTGGGAAAAAATAAAGAATTATGAGCTCTATATGTTTTTCAACGAAAAAAGAAAGAATTTTGGGCCTCATATGTTTTGAAAATTCAAAAACATGTTCTTATTCTTTACTTCCTTGATTATTATTTCCATGACACATTTATTGCCTTGATTATTATTTCCATGGGAAAATATTCATGAAACAATAAGTTTTCCACCTAATTTATCCTCTCTTTTTTGTTGCAAATCCACTTGTTGAAGTTTCTTTTGTACTAATGCATGTTGTAGTCACTGGGACAACTGAGTATGAAGAAACAAATATACATTTTTTGCTTTTGCAATGTATCCTTTTGGAAAGTAGATACTAACATGAATTCCACAAAATTTATGGTGATATGAATGCCACATTAAATAAATAAATAAACATGATAAACTACCAATAAAATGAATCCAATGTGATCCGTTGGTTGGTATATCTTTATCCTTAAAACAAAGCATTCACTAGGGAAGTTCTAAAGAGTACAAATACTTTACAAGAAATATATTTTTCTAAATTAACTTATCTTCTAAATGTTGTCACAATTCCATGCCAAAGACTCAAGAGTGCCTATTTAATGGAAGGAAAACAAGCTCAAACTCCTATACGTTATGTTCCAAGTTTATTTGTAGTAGAGGTGTGTAGACATATGACCCCATGAGATAGTAGATGTCCATGCCGTGTCAGCCAATCCATGTCACAATCATTGACTAACATTATAATAGGTTGGGATTCATTAAAAGGTTTTGGTACATTAACAATGATTTTTTAAAAGGTTGACTTTGGTCGAAACTTCACAAGTCCAATGGTGCCATCTAAAATATTGTTTCAATCAAATGTGTATAGACTAACATAGTGGTTTTTTTTTTAATTCAAACAAAGATCATGTAATTTTGACATTTCTATATTGATGTCATGATTATGTAGATATTTTTTTCATCCCAACAATATTCAAATGCATTGATGTTCATAATCCATTATAAAACATCTACTACTATACATAAACTAATTCAAAAGATCGAATAAACAAGTAACACAAAAAATAAGTATAGAAAAGAAAAAATGAAAGAAACCGAAAAAAATGTCAGATGTGAGAAACAAGCCTCTGCTACATGTAGTAAGTGCCCTTCATCCTTGTACAAAAACCCATAGTGCACGAGAACACAAGAATTCTCGAGATCGAGCATAAGAGATTGTACAAATCAGTCAAATTCCTTTGGAATGAGACCTTTTACTTAGATGAAAATTACTTTCCTAATGTGAGCCTCAAAATTGGTGATATGTTTATAAAATAGTTTCATAGAGACCAAGAGCATCCACAAAGTTATTCCTAGATCACAGTGTATTGGCATTCAACAATGCATAATTCCCTTGAAGCCTTCTAAGTGACAAGGAGAAAGGGGAGTAGGTAAGAATATAAAAAAAAGTAGTAGGGATGGTACTAGAAGTACTTCTCATTGAATTATCATTCATTGAACGATGAATCACTACACCACCAAAATTCAGAGGAAATAGCCTCTTTGAGTGCTCATTTTCACCTGTAACATCCCCTTGATCCCTTTCAGAATTCACTATCTGAGACCAACGAGACTGAGTGAATTGAGGGACTATCCATGCCATAACTGGACCCATTCCACTCTTTAATGCCCCTAGTTTTCCGTACTACTCCACTTCACAACCTTGCTTCACCAAAATGAAAAAACATGACCATGGTTACGAACTTGTTTCAAAAATTAAATCATATAGTAACCCCGCTAAAAAACATTACCAATGACAAATTGAATCCATCATAGGGTTTTACTTATTCTATGCAAGTGAAATTCAACCCTAGATATAATAAAAATTAGGTATCTAAACATACATCATATAGAGAGAATGTCATTCCAAACATCTTTGAAATTCACCTCAACATTACATAAAATGCTCAAGGAACCTGATGTAGAATTTATCATAACAACAAGAAGTGGCCCTAGATTCATATTTCCACCACATTAAAAGTAAATACCCTAGAATCAAAATCTTGTAAATAAAGTCAATGTTTGGGGATGATAAGATTTACCTTAAGTTCGGGCAACACAAAGACCATATGACTACTTGTCCTCCAATGCAACAAAATTAGTCAAACCATACTTTGGAACTTTTAAATGTTGAATCTCCCACCAAATTATTAATTCTGTATAGGGAAATATAAAAGGAAAAATCAAAGTCATGATCACTTGAAAAATAAGGAGGAAAACAAAGAGGGACCTATTCCCTCTTATTTTAGTGACCAAGGGCTAATCAAGAGAATGGAAAATATTGTAATAAGGAAGTTATCACACATTAGATGGCTTCTAAATAATATTTTTTTCTTACTCATTTTTGTAGTCCTTTTCCTTGAAGTGAGTGCAAAGGTTGTAATAAGGAAGAGATCACACATTAGATTACTTTTAAATAGTCTTTCTTTTCTTTATTCATTTCTTGTAGTCCTTTTTCTTTTTCTTATATCTTTTTTTTCTTTATTGACTTTCAAAATTCTATCTTCTTTCTATGTTGCTAGGAAAATTTAAGCAAATAGTAAGAATTTTCCTAAACTAAAGAAATGAAAGAACAAAAGACTAATAGATGTCTCTGTGAACTAAAGATATCATAGAACAAAATAATAATAGATGTTGATAAAGAGACATTGAAATAAATTATTAGGAAATTACAAGAGGAGGAAAAGACTGTAAGTCAATGTGTAACATGAGTGGACCTTAAGATACTAGCATGCATGGTGGAATATTTATATTCCTTACATCCTGTAAATTGTTAATTTCATATAACTAAATGGAATTATTTGATTAATTTAATTGAATTTTATTATTTTCTTATAGAATAATAAATGATAATAGCGAAAAATGACCACTTCCTTATGTTCAAGTCTTTATTCCACATTGATACACATTGCTTCTCATTCTGTTTATACTTATATATTCAATTTTTAATAACTAAATTAAGGCTAAAAATATGGTTTGGGGGATAGTCATTCAGAAGAACCATGTTCTTTATCTCTCTCTTCTCTCTCTCTCTCTCTCTCTCTCTTCTCTCTCTCTCTATATAAATATATAATATATATATATATATAATATAGATATATATAGTATATATATATATATATGTATATATATATTGTTTTCTATTTATGTTAAGGACAGTGACCATGTTAATATGTGTTGAGGCTAGTCATTTTATTAAAATGATGGGAAAATTCTATGCTAGTTTAGTATCATTTTTTTAAGATTTGAACATATGACCTTTCGAAGTCAATATTACTCTGCAGAACACTGAAGCTCAACTACAAAGTTAGGCTATAAAAAAAGAGTGTTTAAGGAATTATATCCTTTGAATCAATCTATAACAGCCTCTGAATCCCCTACAACTTGCAAGTTTAGGTTGTTGAAGTGGCATAATTAAAATGACTAGCATAAATGACTAAATTGTACTATTGTAGTACTTGTTTGGTAGTTGTACTTTTGTTCCTAGACTAAATTAATCATTTTTAGTTGCATTAATTATTAACTAGTCGTATATTTTTAATCTGGTGTTATATGGAAAATTCGCTTATGCGGACAAAAATGAACTCCCCAGATCTAGTGGTTTGATCTAGAAACTATTATATACCTAGGGGGATAATATGGGGTACAAAGGGAGGTACCCAAGGGAATAATGTAATAATGCGATGGGCCATAGTAATAAATAAGGTGGTTAACCCGTATCATGTAAGGGACCACAAGTAATTAGTAATAATGTAATGGGCCCATGGTATTAGATAGATGGTATTGAGGGAACCATGGTAATGACCCATGGTATTGTATGTATGAGGCCTGTATAGAGGTTAGAGACTCCACATTGAGAAATGTCAAGGAATATTGTATGAACATGCATATGGCTTATGGAGTGTTCTCCTTCCTTAAGGAGTGAATGTATGGTGTTGCCCTACCTTAAGGGTTTAATATTAATAAAGAACAATTTATATATTCAAATTTATCATTTCTTGGATTTATTTCTAATATCATGTATTTCTGGGTTAGATTTATAACAAGTGGTATCAGAGCACTTTCTTGGGAAAAAGTGGAGAAGTTTTTTAATTTTTTGTAGGAACTTTCTGGGGTGGCAAGATTGCAGATTAGATCTATATGTTTTGGGGCAAAATCTACAAAATATAATTTCATATCTGGATTCTTTGTGAAAAAATACCCGATTTAAAAAAACAAAATCGACCAAATCAGAGTCCGGATGAAGGAGATATCGCTGATCTAAAAATCAGTGGTGTTGTAGACATGTTTTCAGGGCAGCGAATTTGTGGCACAAATATGTATGTTTTAGGGAAACATCTACAAAATATAATTGCATATCTAAATTCTTTGTGAAAAAATACCCGATTTCAAAAAAAAATTAGTCGAATCGGAGTCCGGATGAGGGAGATATTGTTGACTTAAAATCAACTCTTTTTTAAGAATTTTTGGTGACGGCGGGAGAGTTGCAGTGTAGATCTAAAATTCTAGTGCCTAGATTAGGATTTCTACCACATCGGCACATGTAGAATGGTCTTTCCATTTCCGAAAACAGGTCATAATAAAGATTCTGAGCAATATTGATTGAATTTTGGCCATTTTTTCACCAAGTAAGCGATTTATTTTATAAAAACCCTCTTCATGGCTTATAACAGTAAGTTTTTTAAAAGAAAATATGATTGGCCTTCTTTTGAAAACTTTATAACATATCACAAGTTGCACCGTCCAGGGTGTTGGAAGGACAAAATGGGGTCTTATTTGAAAAATTAGGCCTATATGTGGTGGAAATCACTTGATAGTGAGTTTCTGAACTTATGTAGTGTTGATGAAATAGAAGAACTACTTTTGAATGAATGGTCTCATACTAGAAAAGAGGAAACCAGAAAACCTAACAAAGATTTTATTTTTATAGGAAAAAAGGAAACCAAGAAACCTAAAGGGTTATTTTCTGCTGGTATCTCTTTATTACAGGTTCATGGATTGATTCAGAAGGAGAAGATCATTGTTTCTATAAATCCTAGTTGCAAGCATAATTTTATCAATGTTAATTTGGCAAAAAAATTGCAAGTTCTAGCAAAACACATTGAAAACACACAGGTGGATGATGAGGATGTTCAAGTGTATAAGGATTTGAAGATTTCTATGGATAAGTATGTGTTACATGGTTATTTTTATACTTCAGAGATTGATAACATGGATGTTGGTTTGGGTTATCCTTGGATGGAATTTGTGGGTACTATCAATATTAATGTGCAAAAGAAATTCCTGAAGCTCTGGTATAAAAAGAAGAAAATTACATTACAAGATATTTCCATCAATAAGCAGGTAGAGTACATGGAGGTTGAAGCAGAACATGTTCCAGGGACTGACATATCAGATGATGAGCCAGTGATGATTGACAATCAAACAAAAACAGAGGCTCATGCAGAAAAGGTTACAGGTGCTGATAAATCAGATGAGGGCTCATTGGTTGAACTAATATTGGAAGATAAGACATCACAACAAGCACCACAACATGCACTAGATAACAGTCAGGCTCCAGTAAAGGGTGAATTAAAGAAAAAGACACTGTGGATTAAAGCTTCAACATATCATCACCCACACCACCCCACAAGAAAACAACCAACAAGATGGCAACCAATTAGCCACAAGGGCAACAACCCGCACATGATGGATATCGAGGAGCGAAGATCCACCTACTATACATCAACACAGAAGAGCTGCCATGGTCATCTTCCATCTCAAGCAAGCGAGGCACCAACGAGATTGAGGGTTCACTTTTCTCTTGGATGGCTAGATGCACATGCATGGTACCAGTGGACTACTCTTTTGAGTAGATCTTGTTATTTGTGCTCTCCCCATGTTTTGGGGACGAAACATGTTAAAAGGGGTGGAATGTTATATACCTAGGGGGGATAATATGGGGATAAGTATAGGAAAAGACAGTGCCTTTTGTATTAATAAATGAAGGTGTTACAACCATTTATAGATGTTGACATTGTAGATGTCTTCGTGATTGTCTTGTCCTTCCTTGGCCACAAAGAAAACCTCCAAACTTAACCCTAATGCATAAATGGATAATGGCTATTTAAGATCAAAGTAGCAACATAGGGCAATAGTAATCTCCAAAAGCCAACCCAGACTTTGTGGAGGCAGTATATTTACAGAGTAAAACTGACAGTTTAGGATTTACCAATCTAGGCTTGAGATCCACATATGAAGGGGAATAAGCTCTAAGGATAAGAGATCATACCTCTAGTGTAGTAACTCGATATTTATATCCATGGTAAATGGTTAAAACCACTTTAGAAGCTTTTAGAAGGAGAAGTTTCGAGAATTTTTTTTATTTTTCCTATAATTATAAAACCATCACACCTAAAAAGTAGAGCAACCTACACTAGTTAGTGCAGGTGATCAGGTATGCAACTTGCAACCATTGTAGGTGGAATGAAGTGCAGGGTGTGTTGGGGCTAAAAATTTCATGGATTTTGAGATGATGGACCTAGAAACTTAGACCTTTTGGAGAGGTGATGTTTAGTGCTTTGTAAAGGGATAATGAAAAAATTTTAAGGATGTTGATTGATTCGATTTTCAAGCCTTTGGAGTGAATGCAAGAAAATGACCTATAACACCTGAGACTAAATTAGTCATTTAGTAGTCATTTTTAGTTGGGTCACTTAAGATTGCTAATTTATTGTAGTATTTCACTTGGAAAAGTTGCAGTGATTAACTTTTTTAGTCACATAGTCAATAATTTTTCATTTCTACGAGTGTTGTTTGGGTCATCTTGACAAAATATTTCATATATCCTCATTTCTACAGACTTATAGGGAGTGTCATATATCATTGGAAAGGTATCATAATAAAATTTCCAATCATACATTCTGTGCTCCCATTTGAGCTACATAATTGGAGTAAAGAGGCCTTCCAATATACAGTATTCAAACTACACATCAGAAGTCCAAAAGTAACATGTCCAAAAATATTCAGTTTCCAGTATTTAACTTGGACATGTGTATTCTCCCCTTGCCTTTGAAATTAATGAAAAACGTATTTCCAACAATTCCCCCCCACAACTTTTCCATTGATTAAAACACTTTGACAATTTTACAATAATATTATAGAACTCCTATCATTTGCAATTCTCATTGCACCTATAACTTATTCCCCTTTGACATCAATAGAAGATGAATATTTCCCCTAAAATTATGCTTCTCCTTATGTATAGCTATTCTTTTATCTACAAAGTTTCTTAGTGTTTGCAAATATTCCTCTTCTTACAACATCTCTTACTGACTACAAATCCTTCTCTATTTGTAAATTATCTCAATAATTACAACTACTCCCATGTATGTTATCTCTCCTTATGTTTGCATATTCTACCCCCTTTGACATCAAAGGTAAAGGATTGTTTCTCTCTTTTTCCTACAATTATTTCCTTTGAGATGTTAATGAAAAAATAGTTACTTCCTCTTATTTCCTACCTCTCTTTTGCCTGCAGCTAGACTCTCTATGTCAAGGATATGCCTAATTGTCCCTACATGCAACATTTCCTCTTTTATTTCTCTTTTCTTGAGACTACTCCCTTGTACTTGAACTTCCTTTAATTTTTTCTTTTTGGGAATTCTTCCCATGGGCTTATGGTTTATTTCATTTACAACTTAACTCCTTTGACTGCAATAGAACTCTCGTCAATAGTGGCTTCTCTATTCTTTCCAATTTTCCTTTTGTCATCAAAGGGATATTCCCCTTGAATATATGTTTCTTCTCATCTACAATTTTCATTTTCTAGAGCTATTCCTCTTGTTTGGAACTACTTCCCCTTTTTAACATTAAGGGAAATTGTTTCCCCCTTTAAAACTATGCACTAATGTTAATTGAAATACATCATTTACATGACCTTCTTCACACATAATGTTTTTTCCATATCTTGCAGAATTTCCATATCATCACTCCTCTCTTTCATCTTACACTATATGACTTCCATCCTCTTGATGAGGCCTTCTACCTCTTTCTTCACTTGAAGCTACAATCTTTTTTAATAATGAGTTGTTAGGGATATTACTCCCACGTAGAAGTTTGTCTTTCTTTTGATCTCATTGAGCACATATACATTATTTGGACACCTAATCCAATTTTCTACCAATATTCCTAAACCTTATTTTCAATGGAATGTGAGATTATACTCTTGATCAACCATTTGACTTACACTTAATATATTGTGCTTTAAATATTCAACAAGCATAACATTTTGAATTTTTTCCAATTATCCTTCTTAAATTATTATTTCTGGGAGTGATGCTACCTCCTTTGAATTTATTTAGAGAGGGGAATTTTCTTTTATTACATGTCATATCTATATGCCATTTGCTTTTTTTGTTTTGAACATATAGAGTTATATCACTTTACTCTTGCTTCTATTGCTTCCCTCTCCATACCTTTGTTATTTGATTTCTAATTATGATAATATCTTCTTATCTTTATTTATTTGGAGGCCTCAATTTACTAATTCTACAATCATGATATTTGTGCCCAAAATTATTGCACTTGAAACATTCAACGTATCTAGCAAGGAGTAAAATGAATTATAACTTTTGATAACATTCTCATTAAAACTTATATGGTTGCTACTCAGCCAACCAATCTTTTATATCTTGTATAACCCCCCAATTATATTCCTCATAAGGTCATATCTTACACATCCTTTGTAATTTATTACCTTACGACCAAAATTATTACATGAAAAGCAATGGCCATAAAAGAGATTTTGAAACCTAGATTTGAAGGGCTTCTTGGTGGAGAAACTCTTTTGAATCATTTTCTAAGTCTCAGTTGGTCTTCACATCCTTTTCTACTGCTCATTATTTCTTTTGAAAATAAGATCTCTATTGGTCCTCACCTTCTTTCCTTTGGTTGTTTTCATTGATATATCTTATAAGGAAATTAACATAACTTCCAGGTTATTCTTTGCATTTCTTTTCCAATGTCATTGATCTTGATTTTCCCTTGGTAGTTTCATGATAACCAAGACCTATTTTAATAAAAGGATATATATGGAAATTGAGAATATCATCTAGCACTTTGGTACTCTTTCCAAAATTCAAACTTTAATTCAAATGATCATTGACTTTTTCTAAATCCTTTCTCAAGGAAACAATCTTAGTTTCTTGTTTCTCATAATGTCCTTCCTTTTCTTCAAGTTGGCTTAGCAACATTTCTTCTCTTTTGTTTTCCTCTTCTAGCTATAACTTCATGAGAGATATTTTTTATTCATCAATATCATGATTCTTTTTTATCTCATATTCTGAAACAATTTCTTATGCCTTTTGTTCTTTCATCTTAGTCTCTTTATTTCATCTAAGGCACTCACTAATTCTCCTTCAATATCTACCACATCTTCAACTTCGTCCTCTTAATGAATATTCATTTTGATGATCAAAAATTTATCATTCATGGCTATGAGATCCTCTTCAGCATTATTTCCTTTACATTTTATAAATGGCTATCAAAAGAAAAATGACCTACTTTAACAGAATTACATAAAAGTGGTAGCTTACCTTAACCTTTACTACTTCCTATTGAAATATATCATGTGACTTATTGTTCATCTTATACATCATTAGAATAATCACATGATTTGATATTTTTTTCTTCTTTGAAGCATCGAGAACTTCTTCCTTCTGAGTTGAATTCTTTGTTCTCATATCGTATGCAATATCCATCTTCAGATTCTCCTTATCTTTTATTTCTTCATTGTCACCTCCTTCATACATGTTTTGCAATTTCTCCCATAATACTTTTGTTTTTTTACAATGCATCACCTTTTAAAACTTTGATTTTGACAAACCATTCAAGATTTCATTCATGTCTTTTGCATTATGATTATAGGATTTCTTTCTAGCTTGATCTATTGATAGGGTTTCTAGAGGCCCATAACCATTTTCCACAAACTACCAAATGATAGGTACAAAAGTAATTAGATAATATTTCATTATTTACTTCTAGAGAGGATAATGTATTCCATAAATAGAGTAACTCGCATTGAACTTTCATGATTGGTCATGGTCCCTTTTAGATATTCCTTCTAGTGATTGGATTGCATTCGAAGGAACCCACTCTGATACCAATTTTGGGATTCACAACTATAGTAGGGGGGCGTAAATGAATATGATAATAATTTTTAATGATTTAAACATTCAAACACCATATAACATCAATTATGTAAACTAAACAAGTAACATAAGGTATACATGGAAACCCTTATGAGGGAAAACTACAAAGCTTCTTCATATGGAATATCTTGTAGGAATTAATCTACTGTTACATCAATGAGTAGGAACCAACCTATAGGAGACACTAATACCCTCTTGTTTTTAGTTATCAACCTATAGGAGACATCAATCACTTCTACTTCTTTGTAGGAACCAACCTGTAGGAGACACCAATCACATCCATTGCTTTGTAGGAATTAACCTACATGAGACACCAATTGCCTATATTGCTTCATAGGCACCAACCTATAGGAGACACCAATCCCTTTCATTGTATTATTTGTAGACAAAAACCTAGAGGAGTTGCCAATCATATCTGCTATAAATGTTTTTGTACCAACCTACATGAGAGACCAACCCCCACTAAGTTGACATATTATTTCTTCCTTCCCTAGGTCTATTAGCTACCTTTGCCTTCACGAAGTTTGTTAGTTTCTTCTACCTCTGCTAGGTCTTCTTGTTGTGTCTGCCTTCAACATGTCTATTTGTTTCTTCTTCCGTCACAAATAATGATTCTGCCAAAAAAAAATTGTTTTGTATTCTTCCTAAGAATTGACTTGTAGAACATTCCACTTATCCAATTTTGCAAATCTAATTATGAAATTTATACCATAGGTACTTATGTATGTCTCCTTATATTTAAGAAATTATAGAAAACTAAGATGTGAAATTTCTAACATATGTGCCTATATCTATCCGTTGTCTCCTCCAAATTTCATAGTATCAAACATAACAAAAGATAATTTACAACGAAAATGTGAAATTGACATATGTGAAGTAGATTTTGGGAGAATTTAGGATGCCTAACTTCCTCAGAGCATATATATGAACTTATAGAGAACCAAGGTATAAAATTTCTACCACATGTACCTATATATCTCTCTTATTTCCCCTTGTTGTGTAGGTAAATCCTCTCTGTGGAAAGATACGATCCCTCTAGATCAGCGAGTGGGACTAACAACCTATGCGACAATCTAGTAGACACTTTCCTAAGCTACAACTGAAAAGAGAGACGAAGAAGATGGCCTACCTAGTTCCGATGCTATCACATTCCCCTTTGTTGAATACCTTGAATGACTTGTGTCATGTGCATGTTCCTATTGCACACAACATTTATGCACCTACACAAGATATCAAGAAAAAATAAGGCATACAAATAAAAATAGAATATTCAAAATTAACCTACTTAACTGATCGAGGAATGTTAAGCTAAATGATACATGAGCACCCACATTTAAGGAAAATGAGCCAACAGTTGTATATTAATAGAAAATAAGGGAAAGCGTACAACCAAGACTTGATGTTGATAGTCTCTCCTTGACATGAATATCCAAGTCCAAGCTAAGCTCTCCAATCACTCCTCCAAGCTAAATGAGTAGCATATAGGCACAATCTTAACATAATGGTGCAAATAGACATAGACCAACTAGCCTCCAAACATTTGGGAATGGGAGGGGATGAATATATAGGCTGGGAAAGGGACTTAGGATATCTCTAAAGATATGAGTAGGCCCTCATCTCAAAGAGGTAGCTCATATGGATAAGACCAAGAGGCCAAGTTGGGATAATTCGACCTCATCTACGTTGAACAACCTCCAACTCACCACTTTCAGAGCTTCTAGGTCATGAAGCTTCTTATCCTCTTTGGGAAAATTTCCTTTTTGTGACCGTTTCGGGTATACAAGTAAAAAGAGAAATGCCATTGCAGCTTTAGTATGATGCAACAGATTATCATCATTGTTTTTAGCCTCATGAGAGTGATGACTCTGAAATTATGGTTTAAGATTTATTTCCTTCAGGGGAAGCTCAAGTCATTTTCCAATCAAAGTCTGAGGAAGGGCCTGAACTATATATATGAATGAGTACACTGCATCATGGTCATGTTTCAGGCACTTTAGGATATGTCCCGAAGAAGTGCAGGAGGTGTGAAAAAATATTGTGTAACAGATGCCCCCTAAATCATGAAGGCAAAACAAAGAGTGATGGTTAAGGTGCTTTACGAGCTTTTTCAAGGATGAGGAAAAACACTGTCAAGAGACTTGAAAACCAAAGATGCATATACATATACATCTGTGATGTCAAAACATGAATCGATGGTATGGAGGCAACTATCCAGATAGTAAGGACTATATGAAAGGATCCATGGCATGGGTGAAACCATCCAAACGAGAAGGATCATTTGTAAATCTAAGATTTGAGGTATGGATGCAACCATCTGATATAGAAGGATCATCATAAATGTAAAGTCCCATGGTATGGTCATAGCCATATGTATAACAGAAACATGTGTACAATCATGAATAACAGATAACTCCACACAGGCTGAGTCATATCAGAGAAGACTCAGGGTCTTATGCTCCATCCCAACCCAATAAAATTACGAATTCTAATACATGAATGGATGCGTCGAAGTTGAACATGCTAGAAAACCACCTAATTACTAGCCAATGTTGTGGACCATTAACAGGCATGAGAGAAAGCACCAATAATGAAAATGGCTCTCAAGGTACTACAGTACAATCTGTGAATGTGATAATGAAGCTGATGTCGAACACTCATGGAATCACCTGATCGAAGGTCAGTAGTGAAAACCGATCATCAGATGTGAAGAAATTTCCATTAAGGCATGCAAGCTCTAAGGTCCTGAAAGGGAATTTCTAATTCATCTTCCTAGATAATGAGCTTAATTCGAAAGGAAATGACCCTTCGAAGGAGGGTCATAATGAGTCTCCCATCATCGGTAGGAAACAAGGAATAAAGTGGAATGAAATAAGTAAGATCCAAGACTGTAGCAAAGAGTCAGACAATGTATAGGTAATAGACTAAAAATAGGACTTCTCTTGAACATATTGGTGACACGACTCCAGAGTTTGGTATCATTTGACTCAACATAGGACTAAGGGTCATAATGAAAAAGTGGAATAATAAAATGAGAGGAAAAAAGGATTAGCGAAACCCAGAAGGACAAGTGACTAAGTGAGGATGTCCCAAACCCAACATGAGAAACATATGAGTGTCATGTTCAAGAGAGACATGTTGCCTATAAAAGAGATGTTTCACTTTCACTTTTCCCACACTATTTCTAGTGAGTACCTCTTTATTTTTACACAAGATTGAAGAGGATACCATATGCTTGTTGTATAAGTTCACCCTTCGGATGAATCCATCCTAGTAAGTTTTATGAGTCATAGGAAGGAGAAACTCGGGCTCATCATGGTGACAAGTCTTTCGTCATTTAATTTTTTAATGAGTCTAATGGAAGAGTAACTTGATGTCTTTTTAATATTCAAAGATTTTTAAAAATAGATGAAAAAAGAAAACTCCAACATGTCACTTTTTGTAATTTTTCTTTCAAACCTAAAAAGGTAGAAAATAATATTCGAGAGAACCTCTTGAGCATATTGACCAAGGTGTTCCTTTTTCGTACAATAGTCTATCTCAGTCCGGAAAAGGGTTAAACATATATTGAGACAAAATCAATTCATTTAATTTAACGAGTTTGAAATTAAAAGTACTCGATTATCTTTTAATTTTTAGAAAGTTGTAATAGAGCTTAAAGATGACACCTCCTGAAGGAATGAGTGGTATAAAAGGATAGCAACTAGTTCCAATCATGATGGAACTACTCAAAACATGTAATGGTCAAGAGGTTGGATAACAAAACCACTAATCTTAGATTTTCCTCAGGAAAAGGTAAAACAACCACGTGAAATATTATGATCGGTCAAGGAGATGGTGACGATGGAATGCAAAAACCAAGACTCATGTAGCAAAACAGGCTAATAAAAATGACAATCATGAGATGTAAAGTGGTAATGCTTTCATTTTTACACAATCTTGAAACATGGGAAACTCTGCTTGAGTATTCTTTGAAGATGGTTTCATTTTTTCACAGGATTGAAACATGAGAAAACACTTTGCTTGGATTTTGTTTCATTTTTACGCAAGCTTGAAACGAAAACAAACTATGCTTGGATTTGGTTTCATTTTACACAATTTTGAAACAAAGATAAACTATGGTTGAGATAATTTTGCATGGCCCCAATATAATGACTCAATTCAAGGTTACATGCCCCCCAAGCTCCACTTCATACACCTAAGTAGACTACTGGTTACTAACAGGTGGATGGAATGAAGGTTCAGTTATGATATCAAGTGAAAGACTCGACTGGGATTTTACGAGATCTAATCAAAAACTTGAATTGGAAGGGGATTTGTTTAATCTTTTAACGATCTTGACACAGGAAAAGAACCATGTTCATGGAAACTTGTTTCATTTTTTAACAAGCTTGACACAATACAAGGAATTATGCTCCATATCCCTTGTTTCATTTTTTAATGAGTGTGACACAAAGATAATGAACCCATATCCCTTGTTTCATTTTTTAAGGAGCTTGACACAAAGATAAGGAACTCTGGTCCATATCCTTTGTTTCCTATTTTAAGGTGCTTGACACAAGATAAGGAACTCCACTCCATATCCATTATCACAACTGAAAAGAGGCTATGGCTTACAAGAGTTTCTCATCAGATGGCAGAGCAAAATTTTGGAAGGGATACATGTCCACGGATCTAAATGAAAAATCAGGCTCCAATTCCCCCAGTAGATGATGTACTACATCACCTACTAGATCACCAGTAGATGTGGGCATGGAACATGTGGCCACGTAATTAACCTATGGCAGGGGTGATACTGTGTGCATATAAAAACCATTTAGGGATGATGTTTGATTCAGACTTGATTCAATACTAATGAATGTAAGATAATCAATGATGACAATTCTTCCTTCATGCGGGAAGCACGTAACTTGAAAGATGGAAGAGGCAAGAGCTCCCATGATGTAAAAGTAGTCATGACCAAGGAGTAGATTAAAATCCAATGGGCCTTGGACAACCATCACATCTATATAGATAGTATTTCCTCCCAAAGTAATGGGTAACTTACGAAGGATCCCTAATGGTTGACTGGTTCCTCTGTTAAGAGCGAACATATTTTGGGTGATGGGGACAACCTGAGGAGAACCTAAAGCTTGCCAAGTAGTTGAGGACATAATGCTAATAGACGTGCCCTCGTCTATGACTGTGCTAAGTATAGCCATATGGTGAGCTTGTACTGTAATCTAGAAAGGCACATAAGATGGAAGACGAGATCCTACTAGTCAACTCCAATCAAAAGAGGTGACTAAAATACTTGGAAGGGGTGTTCTAGGAATGTGAGAGTTGCTCTCTTGCTCTATGGGAACAAGAGAGATGCTCTCATGCACCTCAGGAGCAGGAGGATTTCCCTCTAGTTCATTCGAAGCTGACGAAACTATAAGGACCTAAGTTGTACGTGGGTTCACTCTCTACCTAAAAGGTACGGTTAATTGGAGGTGGAGTCAAGTCTAACATTTTCTCAACCAAGGGTTGGTCAATAACGGACTCACAAGAATCACTGTGAGAGAGAGTGGGGTTGACCAAAGATGAATTTTGATTAATGACTGGAAAAACTAGTGAAGGATTAGGGGAAAGCTTTTGACACCTAGCCAGAAGAGAGGCTGAGAAGCTATAAGGTTTTCCAACTCTTTGGAAGCTTCATCCATAAGAGGAGAAAGGTGAATGGGATGATTACCTTCACACAATTTACAAGTAAATTTGACTTCTCCCTTTTTCCCATGAGATTTGTTGTTACTAGTTGAAGGTTTATCACTAGCATGATCACCAAACGCTAATGACAAAGCTTGATGTGAACCTCTGGACCACACTTCTAAGACCTTGGGAATATCAAGACAATTCTGAAGAAGGTGGTCACCCTTACATAAGATGCAAGGGAATTTTACTTTCTCAGGTTGGTTGGAAGATTTTTCCACATCAGTTGCATCCGTAGCAATGGCTGCTTGGTTTCCATATTGCTTATTTTGCTTCTTCCTGTTTTTCCTCTTCTTCCTCTTCTTATATTCCGGGTTAATAGAATCCAAACTTTCACCAGGCGAAGGGGAAGAATGGGGTGAATAAATAGGTGAAGAAGGTGAGGGATCAATTTTAAAATCAACATGAAGTTGATGTTGTTCAGGTAGAGGATAACTTGGTTAAAATGAAGTGTCGACACTCGCAACCACTGAGGTAAAAATAAACAAACTGGAAAACTAATGGTCAATCTAGGAAGAGACAATGACTCCATATAAGGAGCACCAGTATTTCCCAAGAATGAAAAGGACTAGGACTCCCAATATAAGGGTTTCCTTGACTGCTAGACTCAGGAAATGTTGACATTGGTATCAACCTAGGATCTACTAAGGAGTATTTCCACAAGAATAATGTTATTCCATAGTTAATTAGTTTTATAATGTGAAATGAAAGTTTTTCCTTTTCAAGTCTCAAGAGTTGAGAAAAGGACGAAAAAGTGACTCTAGTAACTTTTGTTGGCTTAGCAAGCTTGAAAGGACAAGTGCTTGATGATATTTTCAAATTGAAGGAGTCAGAAAAGATTTAAATGACTACTTAGGTAAATCTAGGCAAAAAGGATTACCAAGTAACCCTGAACTACAATATACAGCTCAACAAATAAATTTACCAAGTACTTGACATACGTGTAGGAAATCTCCTCAAATGATGTGTTCGGTGTATCATGTTTATAGGGTAGCATACTCGGTTTCCTATAGATAAAAGTTTGCAACCTATGAGGGTCTCTCTTTATATACTTGATGGTACAGGGAGCACAAGTCTGTGCTAGCGCTATCTAATAGAATTGCAAATGACAACTGCTAAGTTTTATAGATGCCGAAATACTTCTCTAGCCTAGACCACTAGGTATGAACGTTAATTTTTCAAAGGTTCCTTAGATTCATTGATGTAAATTTTAAAGTTAATATTCGAATTAAGTTTCAGTTTTCAGGGCTCAACGATGTCACCTGCTCGTACAATGCAACTAAATGATGAAAATTAAACTTTTCATTTGATGAAGGTTATTCTAACAAAGGAAGAGAAACAACCAATCAATGCATCAAACAATTCAAAAGAATCTATACAAACTTTTCAATGTAATAAAATGAAATCTAATCTTTCATTATACTAACAAATGCAATGGCATAAAGATGAAAATATTTTTCTTTTCACTAAATATGTAATCAATGCAAACTAGTACAAAAGAGAAAAAAAAAATGCAAACAATTCACTAATCATGAAAATCTCTTTCACTTTCTGATTTGAATGTAAGAAATGTTTCAAAAATACTTCAATGATATGCACTTTCACTTTTTGAAACACAAAAATCAAAACAAATACTTCCTTTTAGTTCAATCAAAACAAACAATTATGTAATCTATTGCTTGCCAAATGGAACTAAAGTGACTTTCAAAGCACCTACTCAATTCGATACTAGTGAAAACAACTTAATACCTAAGAACCAAAAGTGATTTGTAAGAGACGTCCAAACACAAAAAGACTCTTTGAAGAAAGATAATAGGTCTCTGAAGACAATACCAGTGAGTGAATGAAGGGTGACTTAGAATTCCTAGAAACCCTAGAAGGCAAATCAAGCTCCAAACACACTTAAACCAAATCAAGAGGAAATTTTAACTAGAAAATCATGTCAAGCAAGACAAAGACACTAAAATCACATTCGTAAGCCATTGAAAGAAGGAAAAATACTGAAAACAAGAAGACAAACCCTAATTTTCTTTAACCTCTGATACCATCTCACTTGTTAAAAGAAAAACAATGATCATCACTACTGTAATCAACATATACGCAACACCACCACGAATATCAGGGACAAAATCACAATGGCTGAGAAAGATAAAGAAAATACAAAAAAACTTCAAGAGCAACACAAATCAAGAACCTTCAAGCAATTACCTAAAAGTGAAAACAATTAAAGACAAGTAAACAAGTCTGGGAATTGTTGGTTGGTCTAAGTCATCACAAAAACAAGGTGAATGGTTGAAAGGAAAGGATCATAGGCTCCCCAGTGGAGTTTCCATTTTGTTGTCTAGGTAAATCCTCTCTGCAGACAAAGACAATCCCTCTAGCCCAATGGGTGGGACTAGCAACCTAACTAACAATATACTAGACACTTTCCTAAGTTACAGTTGAAAAGAGAGATGAAGAAGATTGCCTCCCTCATTCTGATGCTAGCATGTTCCCCTTTGTTGAAGGTATTGAATCACTTGCATCACAGGCTTGTTTCTACTACGCATAGGTGTTTATAAACTTGCACAAGATATCAAGACACAAAAAGGCATGAAAATACAAATAGCATATTTAAAAGTAACCTACTTAATTGATCAGAGAATGTTAAGCTAAATGATAGATGAGCATACAAATTTATGGAAAATGAACCAACAATTGTATATTAATAGAAAATAAGGAGAAGCATACTACAAAGCTTTGATGTTGATAGGCTCTCCTTGAAATTAATATTCGATTCCAAGCTAAGCTCTCAAAGCACTCCTTCTCCAGGTGAAATGTGTAGCATATAGGCACAATATTAGTATACAGGTGCAAATAGACATACACCAACCAGTCTCCACCCATTTGGGAATGGGAGAAGATGAATATATAGGTTGGGAAAGGGAGTTAGGATCTCTCCAATGATAGGAGTAGGCCCCCATCTCAAGGAGGTAGCTCATAAGGCTAAGAACAAGAGGCCAAGTTGGGAGAATTCGACCTCATCTACGTCGAACAACCTCCAACTCACCGCTCTTGAAGCTTCTAGATCAGGAAGCTTCTCATCCTCTTTGGGAAAATTGCCTTTTTGGGATCATTGCAGGTATACAATTAAAAGGAGCGATGCCATCGTGGGTCAAGTACGATGCAATAGGGGATCATCGTTGTTTTTAGCCTCATAAGAGCGATGACTCTCAAATTAGGGTTTAAGAGCTATTTCCTTTAGAGGAAGCTCAAGGAATTTTCCAATCAAAGCCTTAGGAAGGAGCTGAACTACATATATGAATGAGAATATTACATCATGGTCATGTTTAGGGCACTTCAAGGTATGTCACAAGGAAGTTCAAGAGGTATGAAAAATATTGTTTAACACCCCTCTAAATTTTCTAATCTGAAACATCAAATAAACAAATTTATAGTTAAACTACCCAGCTAGCTTGTTTGACGAAAATCTTAGGACAATTTAGGAAGCCTAAATTCCTTAGAGTATATCTTTGAATTTATAGAAAAATAAGTTCTAAAATTTTAACCCTCAATACATGAATAACTTCTCTCTATCTCCTCTAAGTTTTAGGGTTTGAGACATCTCATAAAGAATGTTTTAACAAAAATTCCAAGTTGGCCTATTTGAAGTATATTTCAAGAGAATTCATGAACCCTAAATTCCATAGATCATATATCTAGAATTATAGTAAAACAAGTTATAAAATTTCTACCACAAGTACCATAAGATTTTTCTTTTATCCCCTCAAAATTTCGTAGTTTTAAACAACACAAAAATAAAGCTATAGCGAAATTCCTTCTCTAACTTGTTTGATGTAGATTTTAGGAGCATTTAGTAAGCCTAATTTCGTTAGAGAATATCTCTGAAATTAGAGTGAATGGTGGTACAAAATTCTAGCTATAGGAACGTGAATATACTCCTATTTTCACAGTATTAAACATCCCAAAAGAAATGTTATAGTGAAAATTTGAAGATGAATTATTCACCCATATATCACATTTGTGCTTTTACCTTTAAACTTCAAGAATGATCCAAAAATATTCCTTAACTTCTCTTGTGCACCTCATATCCCTTCTTTCTTGGATACACTTCGAATAAACTCATGTATCAATCATTTGTAGTGTTTCTATGTTCACATATGGAACAAATTTGTAAAACTAGTTGGGTTAGGCTACTTGTACTTTCTAGTTGGACCATCCTAACATTCTTTTTGTGTATCTCGTCATTGCCATGGATTAGGAGGGAGTTTCATATTTTGTTGGACAAGTATCAAAATAATATTTCCATCCATATATACTTTGATTCCATTCGATCTAGGTAACTAAAGTAACAATGTATTAAAATATAGGGTATCGAAATTGGGCACTAAAAGTTGAAAAATAATCTTTCCAACAACCTTCAATTTCCAATCTTTGACTTGGAAATTTGTAGTCTTCCCCTATCATTGACACCAACGAGAAAAATATTTCCAACGTTCCAAAGTCTTTAACTATGTTTCGCCTTGTAATTTGACACAATTATATGCTCTTATTCATAGTTGGGGAGATGGGGGTTATTATGGTCAAATTTCTCACCTCTCAGTTGACAGTTTCTTCATCTATCTCATTGGGGTCCAACAAACCCCTTTCCTTAATTCCACACACCTTCATTCTTTTGGGTTGATGCTTGTTTTCAATTAGCCTATAATATCTTTGGAATTTCATGGGGTTCTTCATGAACCTACTAGTTCTTTCTCCATTTGCATTTCTAAGCATGGAACATATTTCATTTATAATATTAACTCACATCCCTTAATATAATTAATCCTCAATTTTATTTTTATGATATAATCATTAAAAGGTTTGACTATGGTTCCCTACACCACCTAAATGAATGGTTCCTCTACATCACCTCAAAGAGTGAGCTCTTAAAGGTCCAACTTATTAATATGGAGATAACACATTTGGTGATTTTGACTTATCTCATGTGTGGAAAATGCACCCATCTAATTTCTTGATCTCCACAAATTCCCAAGGTAATTCATAATGGTGGTTGAAAAATTAATATTACTATTGTTGATAAGCTATTATATTTATAACAAATTAGAAATCAAGAAATTTGAATAGACATAGGCATACCTAAGTAACAAGACGAACATAATATGATGATGTGATAAGTAGTTACACCATGATATAATAAAGCTAATGAAAATTGATGATTAATGTTAGGCCCCCATACTACTAGTGTAACCCCTTATTGTTATTAGTACAACCCCCTTATTATATTATTGTACCCATGTAGTCCCCATATTGTTATGTCATCTCTGATTATATTATGACTCCTTAGACTCCTATATACAGAAAGGAGGTCTTGTCATTTGCATCATCCAAGAATTATTCATTTTTGTAATGTAAAGGAGGTTGCCCCCTCGAATAGGCTTATTTCTAAGGTGTTAATCTATCTTTTCTATCTTTTTGTGAGCTAGTTTCATAACATTTGGTATCAGAGCTTTGGATTCTAGGGTTTCACTGCTCCAAATAGGTTAGAGTAGAATTTTCACTATAACTTTTCTTCTGCAATGTTTCAAAAACGAAAAAAAAAACCCATTTCAGACGAAAGTATTTTGAACCTCAGGTTTGAATTTCAGAGCTTGTCTCACTATATTTTAGGAGATATGATCTAAGGACATTATGGTTTTTGCAAGATCCAGAATTTCATCTAAAATAGGTCATCTTGGATTTTTCACTATAATGTTTTTGCTACAAAGTTTCAGAAGGTAAAACAAAAACCCATCTGAGAAGAGATCAGTCTGAACCTTGTGTTCGAATTTTAGATCTTTTCTCACTATATTTTTGGATATATGAGCTGAGGAAGTTAGGGTTTTTTCAGACTCCTGAATTACATCGTAAATAGATGACCTTGGGAAAACCGTTATAATTTTCTCTCTAAGCATCATCTTGAAATTTTGCAAGATGTTACAAAAATAGGACAAACAGTAGCCTTTTGTGTGTATTTTTCAAATTCGAAGGTCAAAACAATGATACATGGCACATCATACAAGTTTGATATTTTGAAAAAGTGTATAATCAGGTCATCTTGGAAGATTGTTCATAACTCTTTCTTGGAGAATTCAATTTCGATTGGACTGGTGGCATTAGAAAGAGGACATAGAGGACTACTACAAGTCGCGATTTCGGAACTGGAAGATCCAAAATTACAGAGTTACAGTCATTTCAAGATCGAGCTGCTAAAATCAAGAAAAAGCGAGATGAGGATGTTTGATGGCAAGGATCCGGTAAATTGGATACTACAGATGGAGAAATATTTTGATCTACATGGTGTACCACTATTACAAAAGGTATGTATTGCGTCTAATTATTTAGAACCGAATCAATTTTTATGGTATAAAGGGATTTCTTCTCATAAACCACTTGTCATGTGGTCAATTTTCACGAAGGAAATGATAGCACATTATGAGGATACAAAAAGAAACACCTTCTTTAGCCAATTGATAAATCTCAAACAAAAGTGTTCAATGGAAGAGCACATTGAGGACTTTCAAAATATGAATATAAGGGAAAATGATATTCTAGAGAAGTAGAGGATTGATGTCTGCATAGGGACTTGAAAGGATAACATTGAACATGAGGTTCATCTTTGGGAACCTGATTCGTTGGAGCAGGCATTCAGGTTGGCAAGAAAAGTGGAAAGAAAATTTATGGAAACAAGGAATTCTACCCCTCACAACTATAAACGTGGAACTGTTGTTTCTCCTAGCCTTCCATAACTACAAGGGTGACACCACAGCAATTGGAAGAAAAAAGAGAAAAAGGGCTTTGTTACAATTGTGATAGAAAATGCACTAAAGGTCATAAGTGTGTTGGGAAGAAATTATTTTACATATATTATGAATAGGAAGAAGAAAAGGATCTAGAAACATCAAAATAAGAGTTTATACACCAGGAACCAACCCCAGAGAAAGAAGAAATGAATCCTACCATATCTTGTAAAGCATTGGCAAGAATTACCACTCCTCAAAATCTCAAGATAAAAGGACATATCAAGAAGAAAATGGTTCAAGAATTGAAAGATCACATCAATAAAGAAGAAACGACTCCAACAATATCTTGTAATGCATTGGCCAGAATTACCACTCCTCAAACTATGAAGCTAGAAGGACATATCAAGAAGAAAAATGTTCAAGAAGTGAAAGATCACATCGAGCATCAAGAAATGAATCCAACCATATCTTGTAAAGCATTGGAAGAAATTACCACTCATCAAACTCTAAAGGTAGGACATATTAAGAAGAAAAAGGTTCAAACATTGAAAGATCACATCGAGGATCAACAACAAGTTCTCCAACTTCTAAAGGATAACACCACTTTGGTGTAGAATCAAATGAAACAACAGGTAGATCAACATCGTAGTGAAAAATGTTTTGATGTAGGTGATTGGGTATTTTTATGGCTGCATCTCAAGCAAGCTATTTATGAGAAGGAAAGTTGGCAATACTACATTCACTTAAGAAATGGCGGTCTTACCCAATGGGAAAACACTTCAAGGTAAAAATGGATCATGATAATCTTAAATACTTTTTAGAAAAAATATTATCTTTAGAAGAACAAAAAAAATGGGTCACAAATATGTTGGATTATGACTTCGACATCATCTATAAAAAAGGGAAGAAACATTTGTTGCAGATGCACTCTAAAGAAAGGATGAGGATGTGGAAGCATTGTTTTGTGCTATTTCTATTATCTTACCAAATTGGATAAACGAAGCAAGGGATGAAAGGAAGGAGGATGAATAAGTGTGGCCACTCATTTAAAAGTTGCAGAAGGTCCCAATTCAAATAATATTGCTATAACTTGAAGAGGAAGGAAAAATCATATTGGAACCTGGAGCAGTCATAGAAACAAGAACCCGACAGCTATGAAATCAATCATTTTCAGAGTATCTCATCAAGTGGAAGAACTTACCTGCTGAATATTTCACATGGGAGGAAAATAATTTTATACAAAAGCATCAATAACTACTCAAGCATTGAGGACAATACTTTTTGAAGGAGAGGGGCATGTTAGGCCCCTATACTACTAATGTAACCCCTTATTGTTATTAGTACAACCCCCTTATTATATTATTGTACCCATGTAGTCTCCATATTGAAGAGGCTTATTTCTAAGGCATTGATCTATCTTTTCTATATTTTTGTGAGCTAGTTTCATAACAATTAATTTTTTAACTCTCAAAACAATAAATCATGCAGGAAGAATCCAAAATACATTTTCATTCTCAAAATACTCTAATTCATCCGAGAAAACTCATGTTTATTTCACTATTTTTCAAGTTCCTATTACAAGTTTTATCCCCCTTGGTTATATTTTAATTTTAAGTAGAGGAATAAATGGTATTAGCACCATATCAAAATATGAATATGGTGTACAATATATGTGATTGCACCTCACAACCCAAAATTAGATAATGTCAAGTTCACCATGATCGTATCAGAAGAGAAACGTGTTCTTCTTAGTATGTTTTGGTTTCTCAAAAATTGAATGACTATCTTGGTTGTTGGTTTCATGGATAGAAAACCTTTATACATCACTATATCCATGAAAAATACCAACATTATCCTTGTGGAAATTCGGGATCCTTAACACTCTAAATGCAAGGGATTTCATGATCTTAATTGCTAAAAAAATTAATGAAGAAAGAGAATATCTTACAATAGTTACAAGAGAACAATGATATATTAATAAAGTGTTATACAAGGTTTGTAAATAACCCAAGTTAGGTAATCATGATAAAATAATGGATTTAAATGATTTTTTTGCTTATATATATGGCATCACTAATAAAATCATTAGGATATTAAAATAGAAACATAAGCGCTCATATATACTTCTTCAAGCCAAACTTCACTAGATGTGTCTTCAAAACATACTTTAATAGTATTTCTAAGCTCAAATAACTAGGAGGACAATTGAACTTACCTTAGTCCATGTAGAAGAATAAGCCTCTTATGTATGCAATTTATTTCCCAAGTTGAAACAACAATACACTACGAATACAAGAATTGATTGGTCACAAAAAATGGTCCATTTTTCATCATAGTTTTCATGAGGGGAATCCTTGATGAATTTACTATTGAAGTGCATATTGATATTTGTGTCACCCTACTAATTTATCTAATTAATCCGAGATGTAACTCAATGTCAAGAACCCAATGCAATCAACAATTCACCAATCTGAGCCCCAATTAAAATTTGATGGTGAGTTTCCACTTGCTTCCTAGAAAATATGCCATGTGTTAATTCCTTCTAGTACCTATCATTTGTCTTTTCTAAGGTTTAATGAACTTGTGGGATTTTATATTATAATTTTGCTCGACCACGTGATAGTTTTCTATTTTTTCCACATGCATATTTTATTTTCACATGTATGAATTGTTACATCCATAATCTGATTGTTACTACCTCGCTCTCTCCCATTAAGGTGTATTCTCTCCACCAACGTCACTGCTAGTATATATATATCTATAAATATGTTATGAAACCAGCTCAAAAAAGATAGAAAAGATAGATCAACGCCTTAGAATTCAGCCTCTTCGAGGGGGAAACCTCCTTTACATTACATAAATGAACAATTCTTAGATGATACAAATGACAAAACCTCCTTTCTATATATAGGAGTCTTAAGGAGTCACAATATAACCCAGCTGACCTAACAATAATAATATAAAGCCACAAAAATAACAATAGAGGGATTCTATGGGGCACAGTAATAACAATATGGGGACAATAGGGGCACAACAATATTAATAAGGGGTATAACTACAATAGTACTGGGGTAATCACTAGTATTATAGGGACCCAACAAAATATCTCCTTGCAGATATGATATATCTATAATAAATTTCAATGGATATGTGCTATGTTTCTTTAAAACACCAACAAATATTTAGATATGGAAACACCTTGATTGGTATAGAGTTCCTTTCTCCCTCTGAAGAATGACCTTCACCAAATAATTATCAATTGATTTGTGCAAAACTATGAATTTGGCATCCCTCTCAGAGAGAAAGCTTTGATACCATGTTAAATTTTCCTTAACCCCAACTATTGGCAATTTATTTCTTAGTAAGTCACTTGTTTTTAATTAATTAGTTGCAAACCACTAAATAAATGGAAAAATGCATTGCTACAATTTTAACAATAATAAAACAATGGAAGGAAAATAATCAACCTCACACACATAATTTGCTGCCCTTCAAATATGTTATTCATTCAAGTAACTTTACAACATACAAGGACTTCTTAACTAGGAAAATGACCCACTATGAAAGATACATGCTACAAAAATTATAGAAAAAATATTGGGCACTTGCATTGTTGATCAACAATGCACTACCTTCCTCCCTCTCCATTCATGTCTTTCTATATGCTTTGATTCTTGATAAGAGTTCACATGCATTCTTAAGAGCATGCACACACTTATGTGAGTAAATTCCTAATTCTCACTAATTCCATACCTCTCTCTCTCTCTCTCTCTCTCCTCTCTGCTCTGTGTGTGTGTGTGTGTGTGTGTGTGTGTGTGTGTGTGTGTGTGTGTATCTATCCCTCAATCCCTCCCTAAGTGTTTATGGGAAAAAATGACCTCATCAACATGTCAGGGAGACCACCTGACTAGAGCCCCAATTAGACCCTTTTCCATTGAAGTTGGTGGTTTTGATTGGTTCAATTAGGCCTAGTTACCCTCTTTCCCTTCCTCCTAACGTATGGTGTTTCTACTTCATGCGAACATGAAGAGAAATATCAGATCTACAGTTTTGCAAAATTTTTGCAAAGAAGTAAATCCTTAAGCTGAATTAATGGCTCAACTAATCCACACCTAGGGTTAACCTATATCAGTCTAAGTGTTAGTCTAGCCTAAATGTATTATACGAACCTATGTATTAAAGTTTTCTTAGATAATAGTTATGTAAATTATTACTTAATGTTATATAACCTATGATATACTACTAAATATTAACCTACTATATATACATATATCTAACTATAATATTATTAGTACTAAGTCAATGCTATTTTACAATAATAATAATATTATAACTATAATATTATAAACTTGTATTAAAAATAAATATTATTATTGAAATACTAATATATGTCCTAATATTATAATATATACTATTATATTATAATATAGTGATGCTACCTACACTATATCTATATTAAATATTGTTATATAAAATTTTCACTAATATTACTTTAGATACTAATGTATACTAATATAGCCTATGCAAACCTATAGTAATGTTATTCTATAATGCTATAAAGTAGATATATTACAAAATTAAACTAGAGTAATATGATATACCCATGCACTATCTATATAGCTTAATTATAATAAATTAAACTTAATGTTTCATATTATATCTATGTACATGTTACTAACTTTATCATTAAATCTGAAATTAAAGTTACAAATAATTAAAAATATTGCAACAAATGTCAAATTAATATACAAAATTACAATTATTTTTCATTTGATATTTTAATGATAAAAATAAAGGATTAAGATCAAACAAGAGAGATGATCATTTTGCCTCTTCAAAAGAGGACTTCATGCAAAAAACTACGAATACAGATGAAAGACTATTCCAAGATACAAGAAAAGGAGAAAAATCCTATCTCGAATTGGAAAAAGATGACCTTCTCCTAATCCAAGAGCAGATGGACTGAACCATGGAAAAGGACCATTTGTTATGATTGAATTCATAAGATAAGATTAAATTCTACCTGCAAAATAGTTTTCATTTTGCAATTGATTAAAATTCTTTATGAACTACCAATTTACATTAATAAAGAGTTATTGAAGTGAATTAAAAATACATATTTGAATCCAACTAAAAGGTTTAATTCATTACATGATTTTCATTAATTATAAGAAAAAGTTCATTTTAATTAACAAAAGGGAAGACAAAATAGGGATGAAATTAAACAATAAATAGTTATTGTTCCATACATTCAAAACTCAATGAATTCAACTTGATGTTAATTTCATTCTACCCTACAAAGGGAGATTTAATAGAGCTTCGACAATGTATAGAAATTGACATAGAAAAAGTGTTATCATCATATCAATAAACTAAGGAAGAAATGAAAATCATTCAAAGAAGTTTTGGTAAAAGAAAATTAATTCACTATCCAGAAAAAAGTGCACTGAAATGAAAATTCATTAGAACAAAACCAAAATTTCATTACAAAAACGCAAGCCTTGAGAAGCTTTGACTCCTTGAAGAAATAGTCTACAAAAGTAAATGACAACGTTTCCTCTCATAGCTAAAAGCGCTTGGTCTCCCTACAATTTAACTCTCTCTTCATTAGAAAAGTGAAAATATTCAAGAAGAAAAATTGCAGAGATCTTCCTGTAGTATGGATCTAGAACTCACTTGTAGTTTCAAATTCAATCTTTAAGTAATTTTTACAACTCCCTACCCTACGTTGGTGATTGACCTTCCTCTCTAAATTTCATGTTGTGCCTCTAGATAATTGGATCAATTTATAATTCTCCTAGTGGCGTAATCATTTGTTGACACATTAAGATTTCTGAAGAATTTTTATATTTTCCCCCTTGGTACCATGCAATCTCCTATCTCATTAAGTCTCTGAAGTTTCATGATCAATAAAATGATCCTAATCACTGTTTTTCTCCTTTGTTGTTGTGTCTATTTGGATGAACAAGTGGAGGGTCAATTGCATTTGTGTGACCTCTGACGTGGATCTTCCACATAATTTTTTTCCATAAAATCTCATTTACCAAATCCTTGCAAACAATTAAAACGCACCATCTGTACCCAAAATCTTGGAAAAATATTACTATATTTAAGGGAAATCGTGATATTATGAATGTATAGGATTCAACTTAGCTAATTGTGAGTCATGGATTTTAAAAAGGAGTGATTTGCACAACGCATGGTGTAAACAAAAGCAACTGAATTAACGATAAACTTCATGGGACCATCCATCTCATTTAAGTTGTCACAAGATTACGATGGCTAGTATCTCTTCACTCTAACGCATGATATGGAAGAAATTTAGATTCCAAATTTCATATTGATTGGATAAGCATGCTTGAACAATAAATGTGGTCTTTCTTGAGTCATATTCTAAAGGCAATTGAACTAGCTAACTCGTTCCAAGATCCATTAGAGATTTAATTGAATCCTATGGTGGTTTAATTGGATCAAAACTTGGATTGTCATGGCATATTGTAAAGGGAAACATGGACATGTATATAGACTTCCAATTTGAATTATAGTGTGCAAGGTGATCAAAACTATTATCACTGTGATAGAAAGGGTTGGGTTGTGTCAACCTTCAACCCAACATAGCTATTTTAAACCAACATTTGATTGAAAGTTAGCCCTTCCAATCTGATAGGGCTTTCTCAATATACTTAAAAATTTGACTATCATAAGCTCAAAAATTCAGATGACTAACTTTGGTTTTCTTTGTTTATGTGGTTTTACAGGTGAACAAGAATGTGAGGGCTACCACCATTGGGCACGGAGTCAGGTAAAGGAAAGTCATTGACAAAGAACAGTGCTTAATGGAAACTGAGGCATATTTGGCTTTAAAACTAATATCAAATAAACATTTACAGTCACACACAGTAAATGAAGGAAGTTGGAGCACTTGTCGTGAATTCCATGTAATCATATTTCCATGAACACTGATAGAAACATAGAAACATAAAGAACACGATGAGAAAACATAAAACATGAAGCCAAACACATGAGTCTCAATTAGTAAAACTGAGTTGCTGCAACATATGTATTAACTGAGGAATTTGTTTTACAAAGAGTAACTTCCTTCACATTGTCGATCCCCCTCTTAGTAAAAAAAAACTACAAATATATAGACCAACCTATACATTTTATCATTAATTACAAAATATGCCACTTGGGGCTAGAATCAATCATTCTAGATTCCTATTTGACACCTACTCAGAAACTTTAGGGATTTTCTATTTTACACAAATTTCAATACAGATACGACTCTTCTATCTTAATGAGCTCAAAAAAATTATGTTGGTGGACCTTATTGAATCCAACCAAATCCTAATTTTTCTTCGGATGTGTCTCATGCCACATGGATGTGTTGACCTAGTTGACTTTGTTGAGCTAGACCTCCACCAAGTCGAATTTTAAAATTTCTGCAACAAATCTAGCATAGAAAATTTCTGTAAAATAGGCCTCAAAGATAAGTTCATATTCTCTAAAGCCTAATAGTTGTGTAAAAATTGAGAGAGGTTTGTGTAGATGACCCTATGATAAGAAAACACCTCATTCAGATTCCCAAATTCCTTACCATTTGGTCAAAAAGTGAGCTTTAATTTTACTACTAAAACAATCATTTCCAGCAATTTCGTAGCTATTTTTTTTTGTTGTAGCCAATTCAAAAAACACTTTTCTGCTACCTCTCTGCTAGTTTGGCAAGTTCTGAGGTTTTCCTTGATTTTTGTAAGCTAGATACATTCCTCTATAACCTCCTTTGTTGATTTTTAAATCTTCCTTAATCTTCATGAAAACCTACAACAATTTTGTAGCAAAAAAACTTGTTTTACTATGGGGAGTTGCTACAAAAGTGTTAGGAACTTCTGTAGAAAATCCCATGTTTTTATAACTAGATTTGTTACGGAATTTTGTAAAAGTATTTAAAATCCAATTATGGATGGATAAGCGTGAGGCACATAAAAAATTGAAATTGAAGCTTTATGAAAAACCCCTTTTTAACTTATATGGACCCCACATCATGACATGATGACCAAAAACACAATGATCATGAACCCTATTTTGAGAAACTTTGAAAACCCTAGCTAATATTGACCAATGACTAAAAGAAATTTTTTTCCTAAGCGCTATCATGGATAACAATGGCTCCAATGGGGATGTTGTGCCCTTGTGGTGCAGCAAAGAACCAAAAAACCAGTTTCTGTATTGAGAACTTGAAAACTCATGATATCCTCTCCAAGTTCTTATGGCCTTCACTTTGGGCTCAAACCTATTTTGGGATGGATGATAGTTGTTGTAGACTTATTTTCCTTTTTCCTTCAAGGTAATCAACTGATTGATCCTTCACTAAACTATATTTGGTTCATCCTCCAATCCTTGTAACAATTTCATTACTCGAACTCCAAGGGATCTTGGAAACAAAGCTTTAGCCCATAGACTACGTGCATATTCATCAAGTTGTTCCAAACCTCTTGTCATATTATTCAGCATGCATTCGACCCTTGACATGATTTTGAAGCAAAAACACTGTATAAACTAAAACTTGCAACTACAATGTTCAAAGTAAATGCTTAAAGAGATGCTTACCCAACAATCTTATTTATGTACACACCAATACTACTCTAATAGCTAAAAATCCAACTGCTTAATTCGAGCAACGTGAAAGCTCTAGTATAACCAGACAAATAGCTAACCCAACACCTTGGCTCCTTGACTATGCTTGAAACAAATCAATAGCAGAAAATCTATTAGCAACTTGGAGTGAAAATTGAATCTACAACCCGAACTTGTAAATGAAAGAAACTTCACCTTCACTAATGACTGGAATAGAATTACTAAAGGATCTTGATAATCATGAAAAATCACCTCTTCTTGATGAATGAAATTATGGGGGCTAAATTAATTCATAACTGATGGCTTCTTTTGTCCTATGTCTTCAATTCCAAGAACATCATCAAATAAAAAGACAACAATATATTTGTCTTCCCTTTCATGTAAATCAACAAAACCATCCATGTATCCTTGAACATCTTCAAACATGACATCCGTATTGTGTGTATCAAAACTAATATTTTTCTTATCAAACAAATTAGATATAACATTTGGTAGTTTTTCTTGAGGAATGTCATCTTGAAGTCTAAACATTAACAACTCCTATACAAACAACCTCATGCAATCATCGATGTCATTTTGATGATTCCCTAATAGAATAGACAAAACTTGTATATCCAGCTCTTCATGTAGCTTGAGTTTACCTGAAAGTGAAATTTCATGTATTTTAACAGGGACAACATCATTATGATTTTTAATGGAAAAAATTTCTTGTTTAGTCAAATAATTTTCATCATATGTTACCTCACTGTTCAAAATTTTCATGCATGTACTTTCAACAACCTGATCTTGAGGAGTTTCTTCTTGACATAAAATCTCAAAAAAGGAATGGGCTGAAAAATAAATTGAATGATTTGGCTCATACCTTTGACTGCATATAGATTGACAAGGCTGCAAATTGTCATGGATTTCACGTACTATGACTTGACTATCAAATTTCTGATCCATTTCATCTTCAACTAAAGAAGAGACATCCACTTATTGGAAAACTTCTTGATCATCATGGAAACTAGCTTGAGAAGAAAATTCACAAAGTGTCTCTAACATCACCTCATCATCAATACTTTAAGATATTGAATGAAACCTTTCCAAAAATTACAACAGTCTTGAAACAGTGGCGATGAAGGATGAGACTTCCCATATTGTACAAAAAATATTCTATGGAAATATTTATGAGAACACATTATTCTTGATGGAAACCATTCATACAATACTCGAACTTTGTCTTCTAGGTGCGCATAAACATCTTCATGAGACAATCCTCAAGAAACTTGATCCTCAGTGTACATACATGTAAATGGAATTTAACCAAATGTTGACTAGCATCATGTTTCTTTTCATCTTTAAACATGGGAAGGTGACTTTACCAATTAACACAAGGCAGAGGATTTAGGAAAGCATAGATGGCAGACTGATCCATAGGAGCATACCTGACATTTTTTCTTACAATAGAACTCGTTTGGGAACTTCTTCAAGTTACTGATCCTTAAGCAGTGGAGTCACCATGAAGATGTGATTTTCTGGATCATTTGAGATTGGAGTCATAAGGGTAATATCACAACCTTCAGAAAACTTTGGCTTCCTATTACCCTTGGGAATGAGAATGAAGAGACTCAAAGAAAATACGGGAAAATGAGCTTTTCAACTCCCAATAGACGCACCAAAATGTTATCATTGGGCTAGAAAGGGTTGTGTTGTGTCAACCTTCAACCCAACATAACTATTTCAAACCAAAATTTGACTCAAAGTTAGTCCTTCCAATATGAGAGGGCCCTCTCAATATACTTAAAAATTTGACTATGATAAGCTAAAAAAAAAAAGAAGAAGGGAAAAGTCAATACATAAAAAACTCAGAAAATTCGTAGCAACTCCCCATAATGAAGCAGGAAATTTGCTACAAAACTGTTGTACCTTTCCATGGAGAGAAAATCCAGCAACATTTTCAGTTGGGAGATTTTGATAGCATGAGTTTAATGAAAAAACATTAATAAACATCTCAGAATGAATAAAGGCATCAAAATGACAACAAAAAGGTGTTTTTATGAAATTTTCTACGAAACTTTGCTACGAAAATTCTGGAAATGACTGTTTTAGTAGTTAGCTTCCATCTCACCTTCTGACCAAATGGAAAGGAATATTTAAAATCGTAAAGAGGTTCCTATTTAGAACGAGCTCATATACAAATTTCTCTCTCCGTTTGTACACAGACATTAGGGTTGGGAAGGTATGTACTTATCTTTGAGGCCTATTTTACATAATGTTTCTTAGCTAGAAACTATGAAATTCAGCTTGGTGGAGGTCCAGGTCAGCAAGTCAATCATGTCAACATCCACATGGCATGAGATACATCATCACTCCAACAAATACAACAAACATTTGGGCTCGGGAAACTATGGAAACCTAATTTATCCAGTGTTAGAAAGTCATTGTTGAAACCTTCGGGGTCTTTATCTCAGGCTGAAAAGTCCATTGCTTTATGTTAAACTTTTGAACGACTATTCAAAACTACAGCTCCACAAAAAGTGAATGATCCCTAATGCCTATTGAGTTTAATTTAATTGAGTCTTGGTAATATTTTCTTTTATCTTAGAGTGACTTACAAATGAATATAATATAAATTAATTTTCTAAAAAGTTGATATAATTAATTGTATACATATTATAGATTTTTTATTATATTTACATAAATGATGATATATAGATTTATTAATGTATATGAACAATATATGGGATGGTTTGTAATTGAAATACATTAAAATATATTAGTGAAATATAGGAAAAAGATTGAATTGTATATAAATTATATTTTATTGTATATGATTTACAATAATGTGGAAAAAAAAAATCATTCAACTCAATTAACTCTTGCAGGGGTGACTGCAGAAAATAAAATGGCGGCGCATAGGGCTTATTTAGGTATCTCTCATGCAATCTTCTAGTCTAGAAACCAGGGAAACATCGACGATGACAACTCTAAATCCATCTTCCTACACACAATCGTCATTGTGGCTCTAGATGGACAACCTCCAACGTGTTTTTTCCATGAACCAAAGCACAAGATCACTGCACCTGCATGGTCATTGTTTGGATATAGGTTGATCCTTCCCTATATGAAATGTAGTATTATCTTCAAATATGTCAAAGATCTAATAGATTGGGTCATCCAGAAGACTGACCAGCCAACACCAAGATGAGATCTGGAGGTCTGTACACAACACCACTCAGCTCTAATCTAGATCACAGTCCCAAATTGCAGAGAAGGGTATGCATGGATAGCGCCGACATGAGATTGTAAATTCCAAATCCATTCGCCAACCCTATTAGATGAGACACAAACAACCTCATTATTGGGCCTAAGAATTATCCTTAAAATGCATCCACTTCCACTCCATTCAACATCCACTTTCTCTCCATTCACACATTTTATCACCTCTATTTCACCACCATGTCATAACATTAGCTTCACTTTCATCATTAAATGGGTTATCATTGTGTTTTCCAAAATGTTATTAATTCTTAGTATTTTTAAAAGAATTTTTGGTTAAACTTTAGAAAATAATATCCATATACTTATACCTAACAATTAGAATGAGTTTGTTGACATGTGTAGGTACAAAGGAAGCTCCTAATGCACCCTTATCTGGAACTCTATGTTCAAATTCGAATTTGAGGAGATCATGGACCTCATGGAGAAGATCATGGACAATGGGGTTATGTGTCACCATTGGTTGAGAGATATGTGGATTTGAAGAGGGAATAGTGGATCCACATTTATGAGTTTGTTATCATAACTTTTGTATAAATAGGAATGTTATCTCCTTCATTTGTAATTTTGAATTTAGAATTTAGAATTGAGAAGTTAGAATTTAGTACCTTGGGATCTTATAAGTTTGTAATGAGAAGTTAGAATTTGGAATCATTGTAATGGATATTTTAGAACCTCTTGGGATGTAGAACTTTTAATTGAAAATTTCAATTGAAGATAAATAAAATGGAGCTTCTTTGATCTTCTACATTTGACTTCTCTTTTGATGTGCTTGTGAATCCTTGGAAGGGCGCCCATTGTCTAGAAAGTACACTTTTGTTTTGGTAAAATTTCATTTTATGTTTGTTTGTAAATTTCATTAGGTTCATATGTTTGAAATATTAATAAATGATCTTTCGTAAGAAAGTATTAATCTTTCTTTCAATGAATATGATACGTTATTTAATGTTTGATTTCATTAGTTTATGTTTCCCATTTATATGCCTGAGATATAAATGAATAGCTTCTTGTAAGAGAGATTTAACATTTCATGCAATCAATTAGAATTAGGTTTAAGTTATTTAATTTCATTAGTTTAAATAGTTTGTTGATTAGGATGATTAGAAATATTATTGAATAGTCTCCTGTAGGGGAGCTTTAATATATCTTACACTTTTCACAATGTCTCTAGATTTCATATTGTTAAATGACTAAATATGTGTTGGAGATCCCAATGAAAGAGCTCCTGTAAAGAAGCTTTGGCATTTCTTCACCTAGCTTAGTTTAGTTTCTCTCTAAGTCCATATATATTGGATGATCCTTGAAGTTTACTTACCCAAATTTCTAGTAAATGAAACTCTATTTTGCATCTGCATTTTAGACCAAACACTCATTATAATTGAGCTGAGGGCTCACAAATAAGGCCCTTCCATTAGAAAATTTCATATTCATTCCTCCAAAGAATATCGAGCTTGAATTGCCATATACTTTCAAATATCTTGGCTCCTTAGTGGAGCTTTGGCACCTGCACTGGACAGATCTGGAGCGTGACCCAAAGAAAAGATTCCATGGCCCATATCTTCTGATTCAAGTAATAGATCGGGTACTGTTTTAGCCAAATTTATTAGATCCAAAATCTTTGGCAATAGATCAACCCCTCTCTCAGACATATCCACTCATCACGCACCTGGATCTGATTCAAATATTTATCAGGAGGTTGCAAGGAAGGATAGTCTACAGGCAGATCTAGAAGGGGAGGGATATCCAAGAATTTAAGTGTGAAATCCAAACACATCTAGGCATATCAACACACATGCTCTGGAACCATCTAAGAGGGCACAAGCTCTTTTAAAGACGTAGTCAAAGGGAAGGATGAAGCCCAAACCAAACCAGCACCACCTCTAGAGCTACCTAGGTCCTATATCGTGGAGCAAAGATCGTAGATACCAACCTTTATAGTCTCTCTGCCTGAGGTAAATGAGATTTATTCAGATTTCCATACTAAAGTAGCCATATGTAGATTTAATGGATTTTGACCCAAATCAGACTACACCAATGGATATTTTCTACATGGACATCGAATTGTCAAATTCATTTATGCTCCAAAGGATTTTTTATCAATAGATTCAGCACAGATAAAGATAAGAAATATGCCCTCAATGAGGGATCATGGTTCTGGGGCAATGCAGGATTCTTCATGATCCCTTGGTTCCCAAGTTTTTGTGCCACCACTATGGTGGTATCTCAAATACATGTATGGGTCACAATACACAATCTTCCACTACACTTCTAGCATCATAAAGTATTAGAAGGAATATGGAACTCCCTGGGTAAATTTCTCAATTTTGATGATGATAGACATACAAGAGGCATATTTACATTCACTAGAGTATGTGTCGAAGTAGGTCTTATCCAAGGATTATCATATTACATAGTATTGATCCGCAATAATATGTAGTGGACTCAACCATTAGATTACGAAAATACGTCTTTCCTATGTCATGGATGTCCACAAACACGTCATCTTCACAGTGCCTACCCACAAGCTAAAAAACACAACAAAAGCCAAAGGTTTGGAAATGCACTGAGCCTCTGGAAGAATCTATAGAAGAAGAAGAGACAACAAACAATATTGTAGACAAAAATGTACATAACTTTCAGAACATCTCACAAAAGGTTGAGATAGAACACAACTCTACATGCATCACGAGGCCCAACAACCCTCCACAACAACATGATCTGTACACATTAGGAAATGAAGTAAGTGACAGAAAACGAATTCATGGATCAGAGGGATCTAATTCTGATAAAATATATCCAACAAATTCAAAAGAGAATCAAACATCCATTGTAATATCCACTCCCAACGCTAGTGGTTGGTGAAAAGTGGAAAAGAAGAAAGGTACAAAGGAATAGATAGGTTTATTTTTTTATTCTGAGAAATTAGGATCAGATAATATGCATATGCTTTTAACATATACAACATGTAAATTTTCTCATTATGAATAAAATAACGATTTTTCTGGGGGGGGGCGAATATTTACAATAATGTGTACAAGTATAGTATATGTAATAATAAAGTGTTTGGGTTTTCAAATTATAATATTTTTGGTTTACAATATATAATGTAATAAAATTGATTAATTAAAATCTATCCATTAATTAAAAATACAATATAATTAATTAATTAAAAATAAAATTTCAATCTTCCCATTATAATATTTTCTTTGACTTTCCAACTTGAACATCACCATGGGGTTTATTATATTGGGTGTTTCCCCATCCCTTGATAGGAAACCCAAAAAAATCTCTACTCTCTACATATTAAGAACACACTTATAACCTCCTAGGAATCAAGAAATACCTTACCTTGTATACTTCTTCGGCTATGTATCATAACAACTTAGATAAACACCTTTGTATCAAAGGATCTCATATAATAGGAAATGCTATTAAAATTTATAATATGATTGAATGGTTTAAAATGATTTTTAATATATCTAAAATTTATATTATAATGTAGAATAGTACACAATTATTACCAATGATTAAAATTTAGATATGCACCAAGATGAGTATAGAGGATGAATAACCAATGTGACTCCACGTCGAATATAACAGGAGGTGGTAACCAAAGGTGCACAACTTTTCTCTCATGACCATCATGAAAATATTTTCATGAACATAAAAGGTGGCAAAGAGCATTGCAATGAAGTGAATAAAATCAGAATTCCAACAACCATAATTGAGGAAAAAACCCAAACATGATCAAATCTTGAAAATTTGGAAGTTTCAAAGCCAAGGAATAAAGATCAGAAAAGTCACGAGTGACCAAAATTCCAAGAAAGAAAGGATATTTCCAACATTTAAAATGGAGGGTCCCCATAAACCTTTAGAAAAATATAAGGGGGGGTTGTGGCCATAACAGTCAGTCCCTCTTTCAAAAAAATCCCAAAATCTATATATCTTTCTCACTCTATTTCTACCCCCCACTCCTCCTCTCTCTCCATATTATCCTCTCTCCTTCCTTCCCCTTTATCTCACTCCACCCCTATCATTATCTCTTTCTATCTCCCCCTCTCACTCTCCACCTCTCTCTTCTCTCTCTCCCTCCATTCTATCTCTCCCCCCCTCACTCTCTCTTTCTCTCTTTTCCCCATCCTCTATCTCCTTCTCTGTATCTATCTCCCCCTTCGCCCACTCCTCTCACTCCCCCTTTTCCTCCCTCTATTTAAAAAAATAAAGAGAATAACATAATAAAATGAATGCTAATGATGCTCCTCACTATGAAATTTCATAGTGAATTCTCCCTCTCCCTTACACTCTACAACTCTCTCTCTCTCTCTCTCTCTCTGTCACTCTCTGTCACTCTCTCTCTCCCCCTACTCCACACCTTTTTCCATCTCTCCTTTCCACAATATCATATTTCTCACTTTACCTCTCTCTCTCTCTCTACCCCATCACTCTCTCTCTCCATCTCAATATTTACCTCTATCTATATCTCCCTATGCCTCTCTATCCTTACCTACCTCTTCCCCCATCTCTCCCTTCTCTTCCCTCCTTCCTCTCTTGCAAAGTCCCTAGCTCCCTTCCTTTTACCTAGCCTCTTCCACCCTCCCTCTACCCCTCTACTGCTCCATCCTCTCATCCCTCTCTCCACCTCTCCTCTCTCCCCACTGTCCACT
>APFE031535990.1:21984-37477 GCA_000404065.3 Pinus taeda | reverse complement strand
TTACTTTTTGTTTTCTATGTGGTGTGAATCCTAACATGACCACACATTTAACCTTTTGAATGAGAAACCACGACCCAGTGCCACACTGGCCATTAACATGGCTAGAGGTTTTTCCCACTAAGTTTTGAACCAACAACTTTCAGATAACGGAGTGCCTTAATGGTACACACCCATCAGAATCTATTTTATGTCATGTGTGCATTAGTGTTATTATTACTAATAACATTAATTAAGAAAATAATTAATAAATTAATTAAATAATAGTTATTAGCATTATTAATAACATTTTCCACATGGAGTAAAATAGACACTCGTGGCTTTCACATCAAGGAGTGCTTTAATGGTACACCCATCACAGTCTATTTTACATCCCATGGGCATTAATGTTTTTTTCTATATAATACTACCTAAGCACCCACAAGGGATTTGAACCAGTGACCTATCACAAGGAGTGCCTTAACAGTACACCCATTCACCGTCAATCCACAGCCCGGTGGGCCCGTGGGCATTAATGTTATTATTACTAATAACATTAATTAATAGAAATAGTTTTTTTTGTTTTCTAGCTAATGTGATTCATGAAATTATTGTCACATCTTAGATGAAGTGAGACCACTTGACAAATAAAAAAAACATTATTAATAACATTAATTAATAAAATTAGTTTTTTTTGTTTTCTAGCTAATGTGAATCATGAAATTATTCACACTCCTAACATGTGGTTTGAGAAGTCGTATTCCATGGGCATCGAAGCCATCATAATTGTTTGAGTACCACACCCAACCATTAACATGGCTAGAAGTTTTCCCATGAAGTTTCAAACTGGTGACCTTTACACCATTGAGTATTGAAAAAAACACCCTCTCCATGTTTACTCTATACCCCATGGGCTAATTAATAAAAATACTTATTATTAAATATTGATTAAGTTATAAACATCCTAGATCCATCTTATCTCTAGATCTTAAATCTTTCCTTGAGGTGCAAATCTGATTTACAACAAAAAGAGATTTTATCTCTCTCAAGGTTGATAGATTTGGAGTTAATTAATCTAGGCTAGCTTAATTATTAGTCTTTAAATATTCCAAATTAGATAAAAATACCATTGGGAAAACCCAAGGGTTAAGAATATCATGGGAAAAAACCATGGGCTAGAAATCTTTTTGTTTATTATTTTATTATATTTATGTTTTTGTTTTTTTAGAGAGCGGAAATGTTAAACATTACAACATCTACTCCATATTGACTTGGAGAACACCTCTCGATGAAATAATTAAATATTAATTAGTATATTATAGTTAACTATCATACATGTAGATCAAATAGTATTCTTATAATAATATAAAAATTATGAATTTTATTTATTATAATAAATTATAGCCACAGGGCTTTGGATTGAACGTTAATGTTCGTATTGTTAAGGCACTCTTGGCGATAGGTCACCGGTCAAATCCTTGGTGGGGCTTAGGTAGTATATAGAAAAAAATTATAATTAATTATTAATAAATAAATAATATTCTACACTCAAAAAGGAATAACTCAATGGATTTGATACCTCTGGCAGGATGATACATTTGGAATTAAATGGATCTAGCATAGTTCTACACCATATTCAAATTCATTCTGAGAGTACTTCAACTTAACGAATTGTTATTTTTCGATGTTTAATGGACTCTAATGAATTATGAGAGTCTAACATGAACTTGCACCAATAGTTGTGTATTGAGAAAGATGAAATATGGAAAAACTTATACATCTCCTCCACACTAAGAAATATATCATTAAAATACTTTATCCACAACAACTTTTTCACTTTTAATTTTATGCGATATTGAAATATTTTACATAAAGTGGGCATTAAAATATTTTATTTATTGTTGAGAAAGAAATTATGTTTTACTAATATTTTTTAAATTACCATTGTGAGAGTACTTCAACTTAACAAATTGTTATTTTTCCATGTTTACATTGCCTCTAGTGAGTTATGAGACTATAACATTAACTTGCACCAGTTGTTGTGTATTGAGAAAGATGAAATATAGAAAAGTTGATACATCTCCTTCACACTAAGAAAATACACCATTAAAATACATTATTCATAAGATTTTTTTCACTTTTAATTTTGTGTGATATTGAAATATTTTCCATAAAGTGGGCACTAAAATATTTTATTTATTGTTGAGAAGGAAATAATGTTTTATTAATTTTTTTAAATTATAAATGTCAAAACCAATTAAGGATAAATATTGAAGAAATTATAGATATTTTATAATAAGAGGTAAGAAACACCTATTTATAAAATCAGAAATTTCTACTTTTAAGCACTTTTAGATATAAAACTAATATCTATCTTTGGGAATTGATAACTACTTGGACTCATTTGTGCTAGACCCAATATCAAACTCCTTAAGCCTTATTACAATGGGCCAATGATGTCACCAAGTGTGATTTAAAACTAAGTGGTGGGGATAACATTCCATTGTACCAACCAGATTGTCTTCTCATGAGGAGATGCACACACAACACACATACATATTACCATGGTGAGTCGACAACTTGTTTAAGTAATCTATGCCAAACCCGAGATCAAACCTAGCACTATAACACTAAGAGGGTGGGAAAAAGGGAAAAGCCATTCCCCCAAGAGATTTGAAACTTGGTAGACTGGAAATATATATATATAACTAATATAATAATATTAGTCATATAATTTTAAATTTTCCAAGCTAAATAATAAACTACTAGATGAGAGGCTTTTACTCAAACATTTAATTGCTAAAGTCTATAAAAATGTATATACTCTAGCCTTTATAAGTTTTTATTTGTAACATTTTACAATGAAATACATGTTCTTTTTTTTTCGGTAAAACTATTCTATTATATACAAAAACCGAGTACAAATACAAGCAAACTGTCAAAAAGATCTAGCAGCTGTCTGGAAGTAATGGCAGCGTGGAACAACAGCAGTCGCAGTTGAAGAGGATGGACTAGACCCATAGTCATTCCCACACAGGAGCGAGAGGAAACAAAAATACCAATCCCACGTAGGGGAATTCAAAATCATTTTAACACAGAGTATCCATGTGTAAAAAACAAACCCTGAACACATATAATGCTCTACGGTAGCTTTGACACAATGCCACATTGACACACTAACACAAACATTTTGACACAAAGACATAGCCAAAAACGGAATAAACAAAATCCCTTCATTACGGGCTACGCGACCTGAGAAGGAGCAACATTTAGTCTTCTGGAACCTCCTCCACTATCCTGCACCAGCCATATTCCTCCCTGTCCTGAGCTTGGACCTCCTCCGTTGCTGTCGCGACAGGCTCCATCTTGACGTGCTCCTTCTGGCTGGATGGTCTTTCCGTTACCTTCACCGGATCCGCAGAGGGCGTCTCCATAGCTTTCGTAGTATCAACAAGTGGTGTCATCTCCCTTTGAGCACTGGATTCGCCCTCGTCTTGGGCTTCCTTAGTGAATAGCATCGAAACATGGGCGTTGATCCAGGGGTGATTTAGAGGGCTATTGAAAGTGAAAACTGTTGAGCCAAAGAAGGGCGAGGAAGAGGACCCAGGAGAGCTGGCTTCCAGGAATTGGATCTGCCTAAGAAAACTTGCTCCTTCAGCATGAGGGCAATGGCAGTGGCAGTGGCAATGATGAGAGGTCTCCACATCTACTGAAGGGCGTGAGGACCCTCCTCGGGTGGAGCATCAACAGCTGAGCATTCGCTGTCGAGCCCGAACCATAATTTCAGAGCTGGACAGAGCCGAATTGGCTTGCAGAGAATAGAGAGAATCAAAAGCAGGCGGAGGAGTGGACCTATCAGACGAGTGAGGATCCTGAAGGAAGTTCGTATGCCAAACAGACGGACAGAGGCTGAAAAATGACCTGAGAATTCGGAATTGAGGGGATGGCCTGTTAATTTAGACCAGGGCTTAACCCCAACAGTGCCAGAGGAAACAGGAGAACCCCTATCCAAACCAGAATTGACATGGTAACTCCACTGCTGCCACCATTAATATTGCACATGCCCTTGCCTCGAAGCACTCCCGCCATTACTATGGTATTCACGGGAGCTGAGGAGCCGAGCTCTGTTTCGCAGGTGGGATTGAACAGAGCATTAATGCACCTCTGCTACGGTCATTTGTTTCTGAACCAGTGCCGTCGAGAATGTCCCTCTTCCCATGTGTATATAGCGCTTCTGCGCATGGCGGGCAGGTGGCCATCCCTGTTCACCCGTCCCATCACTTGAATATCAACCATCAGCACTCGTATCTGGGGGGGCGATATCATTTTTGACAAGATGATTGCATTCATGTTCTTGTTCATGATTCTTTAAAATGTCTAGAGTTCCTGTTTGAAGAGTATGCTCATTTTCCACACCGATATTGGCGATGAAGTCAGCGACCTTGTTGCCTTCCCTCCTTATGTGATTGAAGGTGATGGCCCTGTTACTGAGAAGCTCCTACTCCATGGCTTCCAATCTTGCTTCAAGCCTCCAACTAGTGGTCATTTTCTTTGCATGGGAGTCATTTAGGAGGTGTTTAGCCATGTTGATTAGGATCTGGGAATCTCCTTCCACCTCCAGGGGATGGAAGTTATGATTCCTTGAAAGAAGGAGACCTTGCCATAGACCCTATAACTCAGCCGAGTTATTGGTGTCCCACCCTATGTTTCCATAGTAGATCAGAAGAGGCGAGCCGAAATGATTTCTGAAAATTCCGCCGAAACCTCCAGTTCCAAGATTTCCCTTTGAGGCTCCATCAAAGCTGAGCTTAAAGGAGAGCTTTGGAGGGGCAGTCCAAGAGACTTTTTTTAGTGTTGCTGCTTCTAGGGGGGATTTTGTTGTGGAGTTCCTGAGGGAGGTGAATATTCCAATTTTCCCAGATGGCTTTCTCATTGTTTAGAGTGGGAAGATCTTCCATCATCCAGGAGCAGAGCATCAGAGTCTCTTCTAGATTCACACAAAGCTTGCTCCAAATAATTTCTACCAGGGAATATTGATCTTTAAATATTTGCTTGTTCCTTTCTTTCCATATGCTCCATAAGAGAAGCCCGGGGAGAATGCTCCATAAATGGTTGAGGATTTCACATTTGTATGGATTCATTGGCCAATGTCTCAAGGAATTTGTGATATCATCTAGAAGCCTACATGTTCTTTGACATCTGAAGCTTGCCTTCTCCCACAACTGATTGGCGAAGGGGCAAGCGTCCAAGAGGTGGTGGATTGTTTCCTCTTGAGATTTGTAATTGAAACAAATGGAGGGGCCATGATAGTTTCTTCATCTAAGTTTATCCCAGGTGAGAATTCTCTGGTGTCCTACCAGCCAAAGAAAGAAGGATATTTCAGGCCATGATCCAAGCCCCCAGATTTTGCCCCAAACTGGGTCAGGGGGGATTGGGTTTGTGCACATAATTTTGTAGGCCTCGGAAGTGGTAAATGCACCTTTAGGCCTATATCCCCATCGCAGAATGTCCCTGCCTTCTGACTATCTAATTCTTCTTTTGCGAATTTCCTTTTCCAAATCCTCTGTGAATGGGTTTTCCGTGTTTCTAGTGAGCTGGTTGCCTTGTTTCCATTTCCTGAAGCCTTGCTTTGTCTCCTGAGTCCAGTATTGCCAGATCTTATCCTTTTGTTGTTCCTCTCCAATGAAGTTTGGAGGCAGGTTTAGAATGCTGCTAAGCTTTGGCATTTGGTTCTAGGCATCTGTCCAGAATCGTCCAGTTATTCCATTTCTTACTTCCCAAAAACTATGCTGCTGAATCAACTGGAAGTGTTGTTTGGCCGCATTCCATATTAGAGAGCCTTTGACATTGGGAATAAATCTGATGAGCTCGTCCTGAGGTCTGTGATTGGCGTATTTGGCTGTCCAGATGGCAGCCCACGGTTTTTTCGAGGAAGAGAGCCATTGCCACCAAATTTTGGCACTCATGATAGCATTGTTGTGATTTGGATCCCTCAGGCCAATGCCTCCTTTTTCCTTGGGCGTGCAAATAGTGGTCCACTTTACCATCACCCATTTATGGTTTGTGGCTGAGTTTCCCCAAAGGAATCATCTCTAAAGATCCTGTATTCTTTTTAAAACCCATTTGGGCGCCGCTGGGATAGAAAATAAGTAGAGCGACATAGCCTGTAGTACTGCTTTTATGAGCACCACATGACTAGCCATGTTCAGAGTTCTGTACGTCCAAAGGTTAAGACGGGATTCGAGCTTCTCGATGAGAATACTCTAGGAGGAGTGCTTGATGGCCGAGGCTATAAGGGGGGCTCCAAGTTATTTGGAGGGGAGGGTGGCAATGGGGAATCCCAGTATCTGGGCTACAGCATGCTTGACAACAGACGGGGTGTGGAAGAAAAAGATTTGTGACTTGTAATTATTGATGCTAGTTCCTGAGGCCTCAGAGAAGTCTTTGAGCAAGGATTTGAAGCAGGAGGCTTCCTGGATTGAAGGGTAGCCAAAGAGCATGTTATCATCAAAAAACTGCTGATGTGTTATAGCTGGGGAGCTGTGAATGGAGAGACCTTTAAGCTAATGGGAGAGGTGGGTTTGCTTAATAAGATGTCCCAGGCCTTCAGCCATTAAAATGAAGAGGAAGGGGGAAAGGGGGTCGCCCTGCCTGATTCCTTGTGAGGGATGAAAGGGCAGAGACGGGATGCCATTCACAAGTATGGAAAAGAAGGAAGAGGTGATAAGACTCATAATCCAACGAGTCCACATAGGAGAGAAACCAAAGGCATTTAACATTTTCTGAATGTAAGTCCAACTGAGTTTATCAAAGGCCTTAGAAAGATCAAGATTTAGGATCATACCTGCTTGTTTGGAATGCTTGAGATAGTGTATAATCTCATGCGAGAGGATTATGCCGTCAAATATCTATCTCCCTTCGACATACCCTGAATGTTCAGGAGAGATGAGCAAGGGTAAGAGGGGCTTTAACTTGTCGGCTATGACCTTAGAGATCGCTTTGTATATGGCGTTGCATAGAGCAATTGGCCAAAATTTGTTCGGGGTGTTGGATTCCTCCTCTTTTGGTATAAGTGCTATGAAACTTGAGTTGAGAGACGGTAACAGCCAGTGAAGAGCTCTCGATTCCTCCACCACTTGCCAGACCTCAAGTTTTATCAACTCCCAGAAAGTGTGAAGGAAGGTTGTAGTGAAGCCATCTAGGCCAGGGGCTTTGCCCTCCTTGAGTTGGGGCATGGCCATATCCACCTCCTGAGTCAGAATAGGTTGAAGAAGAAGCTCGTTGTGTTCATCAGTGATAAGCTTTGGCACATTTTGGGTGATTCTTTCTATTGCAGGTCGTCTGTCTGCATTGGGCTTTTGGTGAACATGCTTGAAGTGATTTAGAAGTTCCTCCTCGATTTCTTCATGCTATTCTATCTGTGCTCCATCTTTCTTCTGAATGAAGGGGATGTTGTTGTGCATTCTTCATTGTACAGTGGTTCGGTGAAAGAACTTAGTGTTCCATTCGCCCTCTTTCAGCCATCTAATCCTGGACTTCTGCTTCCATAAAATCTCCTCCTCCTTTCTCCTCTCTTCCAGCTATTTTTGTATACGCTGCTCCTTCTCCAGGGTTTCCTCCGTGTGACCTCCTGTGATTACTTGTTGCTGGAGATCTTCCATTTCCGTATGCAAATCCTATTGCGCTTTGAAGATGTTTCCAAAGGTTTCATGATTCCAGTGCTTTAAATGGTGCTTTAGATTTTTTAGTTTCTGTTGGAACTGAAACATTTTGGAGCCCTCTGGCAGGATGAAGGCATTCCAAGTAATTCTGATGAAGTCTTTGAAGTTAGGGTGGGTGAGCCATAATTCTTCAAAGCGGAAGGGTCTCCCTGTGGCGTTGGCCGGTCTCTGCCACTAGAGGGAGATTGGCCATTGATCTAAGCCTGAATGGGGGAGAATTTCCGCAATTTATCTCCTCCTAAGTGAACTGAGTTATCTGATATGAGAAATTTGTCAAGTTTAGAAGTGATTTGGTAATTCCCTGCTCTTCGATTACTCCAAGTATACTTACCATTACAAAATTGTAGATCCATTAGAGAGGTGTTATGGATGAAGTCTTTGAAGCAGGTAGTTTCCTGTTCCAGCCTGTTTCTTCCTCCCAGCTTTTCCTCCAGCTTTTTGATCATGTTAAAATCCCCACCAAGGATCCAAAGAGGATGCACTCTGTTGTTATTTAGAGCCTCTATTGTATTGAGGAGAGCTATTTTATTTCATGCTTCCTGCGGGAAATAGACATTGGAAAGGTTTCCATGTATATTAGTGCCTAAAATGTGGAAGGTGGCCTGGATGAAGTGGTGAGAAGCATGTAAGTCGGAGAGGGTTAGCACTTTCGTGTTCCATGCAATGGCAAGCCCTCCTGATGCTCTTGAGGAATCCACTGCCACCGATTGACAGCCTGGCCATGCTTTAGAAAGGATGTTGCCTAGTGTACTGTTGTTACACTTGGTTTGTTGAAGAAAACATATTTGCGGCCTTTCCATCTTTATCATATTTTTCAATATTCTAATTTTCCCTGGGCTATTGAGCCCCCTTAAGTTCCATGAGATGAGCTTCATGATTCACCAATGGTAGAGGGTTTGTAGTACTTTGTCAATTTTGCATACCTGCCTGAGTCCACTAGGATTTTCCTGACTTCTATTGTTCACTGGAGATCCGTTCTTCTTCCTCTCTTTTTGAAATCTTTTAGCGGAAGACCACCATCCCAGTGGCTTCTCGGCTGGATGCCTAGCTGTTTCTGCTGATAAGCTCTTGAGATGACCACTTCCAGTTTGTTGAGTTGAAGCTCTGGGATATTATCGTAATCCCTCTTTTTGCAGGCTAGTTCTAGCTGTAGAATGTCTAGTCCTTCCATATCTATACTTTCTGGTTCTTCATCCATCTATTGCACCTTACTGTTTTCTGTTGTGGATATATCTAAGTTGTGGGGTTGATCTAGATTTCCATCGAATTCCATGTCATTTTCTTTCTCTGCAGGCTCCTTTTGGCTATCGTTGGGGGTGGCCTCGACACCCTTGGAGGTTTGTGATTGAGGAGGAGGGCCCGAAGGAGGGGGGTAGGATGAGGCAGCAATGGGCGAGGAGCTGGGCTTAGTCTTCAGGTTTTTTTCGTTGGAGGCTTGAGCTAAAATTTCGAAGCTGTTACTTGTAGAAGGGATAGAGGCGGAGTCTAGCTGAGGTTTTTTCCCAGTCGAGGGATTTTTGTGCGCTCGTTTACGGCTGGGCACTTTGGAAAATCCTTCTTGGGTTGGAGTGTTGGAGGGGTCAGGAGCACTGGCCTTGGCATTTAGCAGACAATCTCTGAATAGATGTCCATGAGCATGACATTTTTGGCAACGAAAAGGTACATGTTCATAATCCAACGGTTGAATCCATTCATGGTCATAATGAGAAAGACTTACCAAGTCCGGCAAGGCTTGGTCCAGGCACATGAAGACGCAAATGTGAGCATAGGAAGTATATCTGCGAAGCTTCATTTCTTTCGCTGCTTTTATGTATTCCCCTAGTCCATTGCCTATGTCTTTGAGCAGGCCTTCATCCCAATATTCATCTAGAAGCGAATACATTCTGATCCAAACTGGAGCCCAGGTTAGGTCTTGTTTTTTCGGTTTGAATCTTGCTACCCAATCTCTTACATACAGTCCAACTGAGTTGAAAAAATATGGCCCTTCATCCATGATTCTATACTTGTCTTCCAGGCATAAGAAAATCACCGTAAAGAACCCTTTCGGTCCTAGCTACAGCGTGACGTGGCGTTTGGGTTTCCATTTAGCTGTGATCCATCCATATAAAGCTTTTTCTATTGGCCAGAACCCTATAAATTTCCCAATGAGGGCATGATCCCTCATGTATTGGATTCGTTCATTGATTTTTTGTCCTGGTAGCTCTATTCTTGGCCTTTCTGCAACGATTGGTTTGCAGGTTTTCGAAGTGATCTTAGGCCTTTCCTCTGGCTTGTCCTTTCTCCCAGGAGTATCTCCTTTCTTGTCTGCCTGATGATTAGTCGCTTTGTTCTCGCTTTGCTGCAGGATCTCCGTGTTGAGCGCCTCCTCATCGACTGATCCGAAGACGATAGAGCCCTCATGCCCTCGCAGCATGGCATTTGCATTGGGGGAGGGCAATGATGCCCCCCGTGGGGGGCGTCCATGTGCTCATCGGTTATACCTCATATTGCCCTGTCGAATGCAGCTGGAGGTCAGGTCCTGGATGGTTGGCACTTGAGCCGTCTGCTCCGTTGCAGAATAAGGTCACAACCCTAGTAGCAGAGCTCTCCAGTCGGCCGTTCCCTCATGGATCTAGTGGATATTATATATGAAATACATATTCTTAACCATTAAATCCAACCCAATATTTTATTAAAATCTTAAATATTAAAATATATTTTAAAATATAATATATTATAACACTTTATATAAAAATATTAGAGATAAGATTAATCTAATAATACAAAATAATTATTTTAACAAACCTAACCATACAAATAGATTTGTGATTTTTTTATTCTTTAATATAAATATATTCAACCACTTAAAACACTCACCCATACTTTACATATTAAATAATTTAACATTATATTATTCTTAAAAATATCTACTTAATTTTAAAATAAAATTACCAAAAGAACACCATTTTATATATTAATTACACTACACGATTAAACCTATGCACTTGATTTAAGTATAAGCTTCTCTGGCTACCACAAAAAACATATGGATAAAACCATGTAAACAAATGATAAGGGATACAACGAATATAATAAAATAAATTATGCCGAAATGTCCCATGGTTGATCGAACTGTTCAACTTAACTTGGTCTCTGTCCAATTTTTTCGTTAATCTTAATCTTAATCTTACGCATCTCAAGGTCATCGTCTTCGTTTTCAGAATCTATTTTATTGTCTTGCTTATCAATGCCTGGAATTTTCTAACCATAGAAATTTTCTAAACCATAGATTTGACATTTACATATTTAAATTACCCGTTATAAATTCTAATAAATTTTAATGAGTACTATTTATTTCTGGTTATTATTAATCGGTGGATTGGTTGGAAATGAGATTTTTTTATAAAAAGATTAGAGTGAAATTTTACATAGATACTGTTGGCATATATTTTATAAACGTTTTGATGTTATAGATCTAGACCTTTGAGCTGATGTCCATGGTTGATTTTCAGAATATTTTGAAATGGGACCGATATGGGCGCTATTTTATAAGCATTTTGGTGTTATAGATTTAGAACGTTGAGTTGAGCTTATGTGAATTGAGCTGATGTCCATGGTTGATTTTCAGAATATTTTGGAATGGGAACGATATGGGCGCTATTTTATAAACATTTTGATTGTTATAGATTTAGAACATTGAGTGGAGTTTATGTGAATTGTTGATTCTTTAAATATTGAGGAATCCGAAGGATACGAGTACTCTCTCATATATTTGAGGATTTAACAATAAACATAAAAATGCCCAATTTAAACGGACATTTTTATGTCGATTGAAGATTTCCGGAATATTAAAAAATGAGATGGATCATATCTATTCAATGGCAGAATATTCGAAAAATCGGCCATTGACTTAAGCCCACCGAATTTAAACTAATTATCTATGGTGTTTTCTTTAAAAATAACTTACTTCAAAATATCACTTAAAAATTGAAGCTGGCCAATCTATATAAAACAAAAAACAAGCATAAATATGAAAAACAAAAAATTGTCATTAAATTTCCATTTAACAAACCAGATAAATTTGGAACATTTGGCCTTCAAAATAGTTTTGAAATTCTAAAGAGGCTTATCAGCCTAACAAACTCCTCACAACTTTTACGTTACAAACGATGGAGTCCAACTCGAATGTCGTGCTCAACCCTCTGCACTATATCCACTGGGCATTCTGCGAAAAGCTTCAAGGAAGATAGAACCGCACTCTTCACAACTGATTGGTAATACTTTCTTGGCCTCCTCCTCTTCCTCTTCAGTCCATTTCTCCCATTTTGCTGTAAACTGGCACCCGTTTCTTTCTGCACGCTATTCCTCTTTTACTACCAAAACAATATGGGAACTTTCAAACAACTTCAGAGAAAGATCATCCAACAGAGAAAAACCAACCAACAAATATATTATTACAGCGTCACAGAAAATCTATCTCATGAGAAGCGAAACAAGAAAGGGGCTGACAGTTATAAGCAGTAGTATGTGTGTTAAGAAAGGGGCTGACAGTTATAAGCAGTAGTGAGTATGTGTGTTGGAAATTTCTGATAATTCCATAACAAAACAAACAGAGAATGTTTGGGAGAACAGAGTTTGACACATGCACACAAAAGGTTTGTATTCATTAATAAAAAAACTGTTGTTAAAAACTTCTTCCTCTCATAGAAGGATTACAACAGGAACCGCTGTGTGTAAAAATTTCTTTACATTCACTGTTGTAAAAAAAAAGGTCTTTTCAATTCATTCACACTGCTGCATATTTCATTTCAACAACAAAAAAACCTTCTCTACACTTTTGTGCATTACAAAGAGAAAATTACATTTACATTGTTGTGTATTTTTCACATACGCACGTTCTTCACTCACCTCTCTAAAAAAACAAAACATAACAATGCATATTAACTATACCATACTCGCGTGAATAATTAAAAAACAATAAAATTAAAATCTTACCAACGTTTACCAACCCACAGCAAATTACATTTATTGTTTTACTGACCCACAGTAAATTACATTCACCGTTTTACTAACAAAACTGGCGATAAATGAAATTTATAATTCACGTCAAATCCATATGGTGCAGGCCTGTACACAACTGTTGACTTTGGTGCAGGCCTATACACAACCGTTGACTTCAATCGGATGGCTAAGATCGATTTGAAACAAAAGTTGAGATATGTGATTTGTGATCGGATAGCATCGCAGAATTGCAATCTGCGGAAGAGAAAAGGTGGATCACTAACATATGGGTGCGATTTGAGATCGAATCGCATCGCGACATCGCAATTGACAGAAATCATAGGACGTAGCAAAGGCGGCAGGACATAAACGCGATTTGCAATATGCGATAAGATCGCATCGCAAAGGTAAAACTGTTTGCAATCGCTATCGCTGCACGGCAGTTAAAATTAGCATTTCAACGCTCCCCTTTAATTTCAACTGCTGGGTTATCAATCATACCCAGACATTTCCTTAAAAATTCAAAACTTTTATGTCCCAATGGCTTGTTCAAAATATCCGCAACCTGCTCCTGAGTTCTGCAATGTCTTAAAACAATTTCTCCATTGTTTACGAATTCCCTGATATCATGAAACTTTGCGTCAATGTGTTTCATTCTCTTATGAAACACAGAATTCTTGGATAATGCAATAGCTGAGCTATTGTCACAAAAAAACACAGTTCCTTTTGTTTTTTCTTGGCATAAACTCTTTAACATTCTTCTCATCCAAACTACTTGACATGTTGCTGCTGTAGCTGCCACATATTTTGCCTCTGCTGTAGACAACACTACAATAGGCTATTTTTTAGAAGCCCATGAAATAGCTCCTAAACCCATGTGAAAAACATAACCGGATGTGTTTTTCCGATCATCTACACTTCCAACCCAATCAATATCAGCGTATCCAATTAAATCTGAACATTCTGAAGCAATATATAAAATTCCAAACCTGTTAGTACCTTTAACATACCTCATAATCATTTTTGTTGTCTGCCAATGTGCTTCTTTTGGCCTCTCCATGAATCTGGAAATTAAACTAACAACATGCATTATATCTGGCCTAGTTGTAGTCAAATACATGAGGCTATCAGCTATGCTCTTGTACAAACTAGGATCAAAATCCTTGCTACTATCCTCTTTGCCGAGTTTTAATCCCATCACTGTGGGAGTGATTGCTGCTTTGCACTCTTGCATATTAAATCTTTTCAACACTTCATTAACATATTTCGCTTGTCAGATAAAAATCCCATTTCCATTTTGTTCTACTTCTATTCCTAAGAAGTATCTCAACAAACTCATGTCAGTCATTTCAAATTTTTCTTTCATGAATGCATTGAAATTTTCAATGAGGTAATCATCATTACCTGTGAAAATAACATCATCAACATATAGCACAACAATTAGTATTTTACCATCATTTTCTTTGATGTAGAGGGTGGGTTCGCCCTCACACTTTTCAAATCCATTCTCCAGTAAATAGGAATCTATCCTATTGTACCATGCTCTTGCTGTTTGCTTCAACCCATAAAGAGCTTTCTTCAATTGCACACTTTGTACTCTTGGCCTTTCTTTTCATAGCCTAGAGGTTGTTTAATGTAAACCTCTTCCATTAACAATCCATTTAGGAATGTTGACTTCACAACCATTTGGTAAACTTTCCACTTGTTTTGTGCTGCTATGGACAACACTGTTCTCACGGTTTCCATTCTTGCAACTGGTGCGAAAGTTTCCCCATAGTCTCTCCCATACTGCTGCTTATATCCTTTGACAACAAGCATTGCCTTGTGTCTTTCTATTTTGCCTTTAGCATTACTCTTGGTCTTGTAAACCCATTTGACTCCAATGACTTCTTTTCCTTTTGGTAATTCAACTAAATCCCATGTCTTGTTTCTTTCTATGGCATTGATATCCTCATCCATAGCTTCTATCCATTTCCTATCCTTAATTACATCTTCGAAATGAATAAGGTCATCAACATGACAATATAAAGCAAACAAAGAATTCATACCTTCATCATAAATGTCACTTAAATTTCTGAACTTCTTACCTCTTTCATTTGGTGTACAAGTGCTTAAAGATGCACTTGAATTTCCTCCTTGTGATGTGCTTGGAGAAGCACTTTCATTTCTCCTCAAGGGTGTCGCTTGTTGCCCTTGTGTTGGCGCTGCTGTTTGGGAATGTATTTCAGCCATCTCCTCATCATCTTCATCATGTGACAAAGAACTTTTAACATTCGTTGTTTTCTTTATGCTTCCATCCCAAGCTTCCTCCTCAATGAACTGAACATCTCTACTCACAAAAAACTTCTTGGTGGATGGGTTATACAATCTGTAAGTTTTGGATTCCTTACTGTATCCAATGAAAATACATTTCTCCCCTTTGCTGTCCAACTTCTTCCTTAGCTGATCTGGAACGTGTGCATAAGCCACATATCCAAAAACTTTCATGTGGGTGACTCTTTGCTTTCTCCCACTCCATGCTTCTTCCGGCACTCTGTTCATGACAGCTTTCGTAGGACACCTATTCAAAATGTACGCTGCACAGTGTACAACTTCAGCGCAATAATCATTTGGCAAATGCTTTTCCTTTAACATACTCCTCGCCATATCTATGATTGTCCTATTCTTCCTTTCAACTACTCCATTTTGCTGCGGAGTGTACCTAGTGGTAAACTGTTTATGAATTCCATTTTCTCTACAAAAATGTAGAAATTCTTTGGAGATATACTCACCTCCTCTATCAGTTCTTAGAACTTTGATATGCAACCCACTTTGGT
>APFE031535990.1:0-21174 GCA_000404065.3 Pinus taeda | reverse complement strand
CTTTGTCCTTGAGCATGATGTTGTCCACTTTGTTGGTTGCTGCCTTGGCCTTGGTTCTGATTTGGATTGCTACCTCTTCCTTGAGTATTTGCTGTGTTGTTTCTTCCACCTCTGTTTTGGCTTATGCCTCTTCCTCTCTTGTTTCTTCTGCCTTGACCTCTTCCTCTTCCAAAAGGCATCTGGGTCTTAGAGGCATGCTCTAGAGATGAGTTTTCATTTCTACTCAATCTCTGCTCATGTGTTTTCAGTGATGCATGTAGTTCATCAATTGAGAAATTTGTGAGATCTTTTGTCTCTTCTATGGTGGTGACAATCACATCAAACTTTGAGGGTAGAACTCTCAATAGTTTCTCCACAATTCTCCTTTCTTCAAGAATCTCTCCATGAGACCTTATCTGTGTGACCAGACCAATCACTTGTGTGAAGAATGAGTCAATATTGTCTAACTCCTTCATGCATAGATTCTCAAAATCTCTCTTCAGCAACTGTAGTTTTCTTGTCTTCACTTTTTCCATGCCTTGATAGGTTGTATTGAGAGTTTTCCATGCTTCTTTGGATGTCTTGGCTGTTGCTATCCTTGGAAACACACTCTCATGCACTGCTTGATATAGGAAGAGGAGGGCTTTAGAATCCTTCTTCTTATAGCTCTTCAACCTTTCTTTCTCTGCCTGAGTTAAATTACTAAACTCATTTTCATCTGTTGGTTCTTCAAAACCATCCTCAACAAATTCTCATAAGTCTGATGATGCAAATATGGCTCTCATGGTTATTGCCCAATAGTCATAGTTTTTCCCATTAAATTGTGGGAGCTGGGTATTACAGATACCCATGCTAGTGCTGGTGCTAATGCTGGTGCTGGACCCAACCATTCTTGCACTCTTAACTATGCTTCAAATACTTGACTGTGTATTTAAAAATCACTCACTGTTCTCAACAACGACACAAAAAACTAGCTTGAGAAATACCTCAGATTTTTGACTGAGTCTTCACTCTGCTGTGGAAGCTGTTGCAGCAAGAAATCCTTCCTTCAGCTTCTTTGACACCTTCAAAGAGCCTGGACAAGCTCTGATACCAATGTTGGGAATTTTTGATAATTCCAGAACAAAATGAACAGTGAATAATGCTCTGTTTTTTTACACAGCGGAAACTAAAATTGTTTGGGAGAACAGAGTTTGACACATGCACACAAAATGTTTGTGTTCATTAATAAAACAACTACTGTTAAAAACTTCTTCCTCTCACAGAGGGATTACAACATGAACGCTTCAGTTCCACACAAACAAAAAATTACTCTGTCTCTCCAGAAAATTTTACACTGCTGTGTGTAAAAATATCTTTACATTCACTGCTGTAAAAAAAAGGGTCTTTTTGTTTCATTCACACTGCTGCATATTTCATTTCAACAACAAAGAAACTCTCTACACTGCTGTGCATTACAAAGAGAAATTACATTTACACTGCTGTGTATTTTTCACATATGCGCTGCTGCGTTCTTCACTCACATCTCTAAAAAAACAAAACATAATAATGCATATTAACTATACCACACTCTGTTGAATAATAAAAAAACAATAAAATTAAAATCTTACCAATGTTTACCAACTCACAGTAAATTACATTTACTGTTTTACTGACAAAATTGGTGATAAATGAAACGTCTAATTCACGTCAAGTCCATATGGTGCAGGTCTGTACACAACCGTTGACTTCAATCGGACGGCTGAGATCGATTTGAAACAAAAATTGAGATATGCGATTTGCGATCGGATCGCATTGCAGAATCGCAATCTGCAGAAGAGAAAAGGTGGAGCACTAACATATGGGTGCGATTTGCGATTTGCGATTAGATCGCATCACAACATCACAATCGGCAGAAGTCACAGGACGTAGCGGAGGCGGCGGGGCATAAACACGATTTTCGATATGCGATAAGATCGCATCGCAAAGGTAAAACGGTTTGCAGTCGTTGTCGCTGCACGACAGTTGAAATTAGCGTTTCAACAATGTGGGGAAAGATGTTGAATGTTGCAAGACAGATAAATTGAAAGATAGATATAATTGATAGCTATACGCTATAGTGAATATGGGTGGGGAAAGATGTTGATTGTTAGCAAGATTGATATAATTGAAAGAATGATTTAATTAAAGTATGTTGAAAATTTTTTGTGTATCTAAATATAAATTATGAATAATGGTAAATAACATTGAGTATAGGTCGAAAAAATAGATTAAAAAAATAATAAATATTAGAAAAATAAATACAACCAAGACCAAGAGGTTTCATGCGCAGAGAAAAGACACTACCCTCATACATCTTCTATCACTCATTTATCTCAAACTCACTTAAAGTGAGTGTAGTGAAGGGGTGAGATATATAAAAGACGGTGTCCTCTCCCCTGCGCACAAAACACAGAACGCCCTCCTTTTCCCCACTATCATCTTGTCGCCGCCTATGAAACACACAGACAACCCTCCCTATTTATAAGTTTTCAATTTTTAGTTAATGTTAAGTAACGCCTTAATTTTAACCCATACTTAATCCTTAATGACTTAGACCACCCTCATACATCTTCTATCACTCATTTATCTCAAACTCACTTAAAGTGAGTGTAGTGAAGGGGTGAGATATATAAAAGACGGTGTCCTCTCCCCTGCGCACAAAACACAGAACGCCCTCCTTTTCCCCACTATCATCTTGTCGCCGCCTATGAAACACACAGACAACCCTCCCTATTTATAAGTTTTCAATTTTTAGTTAATGTTAAGTAACGCCTTAATTTTAACCCATACTTAATCCTTAATGACTTAGACCTATTCATCCAGAACAGCTTGCACCCTGATAACTTCCATTCTTTTTTTGGGTTTTTGCTGCTTACCAACGTGAATATATCGACGACTCCGATTGGTGAATGTTGTTTGGATGACACAGGCCAACGATCAAGGTCCCAAACATCATATGGAAACCAGAGATTAAACAGTTGGCAATCCCAAGTCCGTTGAAGATGTAATAAAGCAGTTCAAAGTTATGACCAATCATAATATTAAAAGGAATGGGCTCTTGAAAGGGGTTTCAGGCAACACCAATACATTTCTTCCATTTATTACGTCGTAACGCATTTTCTTCTACAAGGCAGGGATGACCGGTTAAATTTATTTCAGGTTTTCAATACGAACCGATAAAAGTAAATTAAAAAAATCATGTATATCTTATACGTTATATTTATTAATTTTTTTTTTTTACAAGAATAAAAAGAAATATATACATAGATATAAAATGTAAATTGAGTATGTACAAGATTTTTTTTTTTTTAATATTTAGTTTAATTGGTCAGCTAATCACAACATCGAGTTTTTTAAATGAACATTGTTCTATGCATATTATTGTAATGTTTAATCTCATATAGATATTATTAGGTTCAAACAAATATATCAAATACAATTATGCAAGTTATTGATTGATTGATATACAATTATGCAAATTATTGATTGATTGATATAAAACATAGAGAGTAACTTTCCAACCAACAAATAGATTTGTCAACTATAAGACATGGATAGTAATTTCTACCAATAACGTATTTGCCAACTATAACTTAGATTGTCAACTAGAACTCACCACCAAAATAGAACTCACCACCAAAATAAAATTATGGAAATGAACACTTTCCAATATACTCTCTAAAATTTCAAGAACTTATGCTCTACACAATTTAAATTTTATAAAAGAGGATCAATTGATTATCGGCATTGCTCCATCTCTGCTTCTACCAAACAAGTTGACGTTTGCAAGGGACATTGGCATGTGGGTAAAACAAATTACTATTAAATATGTTTGAAATAAAAAATATCATGAGTGAAAGTTATGGGATGGGGTAAAAAGTGCCTTGTCCATTAATAATTGTTTCTAGTTATGTTAACTAGGTTCCTTTATTGAACATGATATTGTATTTGGTTATTACATTAGAGAATATGAAAGAATTTTGAATAGTAGAAATAGTTTGCAAACTTCTAATTCTCTTCACCACATAAGAGTGGACGAAAGATAATTAATATCAATATATTGAATGACAAAGACATTATATGCCTATTCTTTGCTAAGGAAATTCCTTATAAGACAACATATGTTTATGCTAGATTATTAAGCAATCAAACTCAAGCATAGTCCAATTTTTTTTCCTAACACCCCTCACCTTTCCTAAACTTACCACCCCTATATATGTGTGTATGTGTATGATAAATTACTAGATTTATTTGCCGTTGGTACACATGTACCTTATGATATAAAACATTATGTACAAAATAATGTTTAAATTAAATTATTGATTTAGTGTCCAAATACCTACAATAAAGAATCAAAATTATATTGAATCAATTTTTATCATTAATGTCAATAATGTATCGTCATATTATATATTTATCATCATATTATAAATACTATTTATAAACCTAAATAGCTAGATGATAAAGGGTTGATCCAACTGAATTATTTCTTCTTTATAAGTAACAAAGTTACTTGATCTTCAATACACACTATTATAAAATAATTTCAATAAGTAGTAGATGCATTCATGAACTTCAAGAAAATAGATTTTTATTGTACAGTAATAATAATTCATTTTTTTAATAATAAGAAAAATGTTGACATTCTTTCTTTTAATTGTTATGACTAATAACAACCATAAAACTGATGACACTAAAAATTCATTTTCTTTAAAATTTGACAAATAATTTTATGAAGAACTTTTCATGGGTAATGATAATTTAAAATTTGAACCTCTTTTGAATGTTATTTAATTTTTATTGCTATCTGTATAACGAAATAAGGAAGCTTATTTTTTAGTTATATTAAATATATATTTTTGTAATAGCAACAAAGTTATTGGTAAAATTTAACTTTGTATATTATTGAAATTGTATTTTTAACTGTATTAATATATGGTATGTTCGAAAGGTTTTTTTATATTTAAAATAAAATAGGTAAAAATATATATGCGAGGGAAAAATTGAAAAGTAAAATGTTTATTATTGGGATAAATTGTTCATTATTTTTTAGATAAGTCAATTATCAAATTCAACTATTTATGATGAAGATTTTCCAACCAAAATATGGATTTCGAGGATACAACAAAACCATTTTTATGAGGGGAAAAATCACAGTTAGATACTTTTTAATTAGAATTAATGGATAATTAAATTATTTGAGGATATATAATTAAATAAACTAAAAAAAACTGATGAGTTTGTGAACTCGACACACTCCCATTATGGTAATTAAATATAAAGGGCCTTGGGTACAAACCCACCACCATCCACACGCTCGAGGAAATAGTTGTGATGGCTCCATGCATCCAAGTGGTTAATATTCCTGTTGGAGGTGGCAGCAACATTGTGTCTTGAATCTAGAATTCTGTTAAGTGCTCCGTGAGAGTTGCTAGTAAGTGTTCTGTCAAGGGTAAAGAAGTGAGTAAAGGTGACGTCGAGCGAAGAGGATGATGTGGATCCAGGCAAGGAGATAGGATACTCTCCTTCGAGCGATAATAAACTAGTATGTGATTTATTTCCTCTTTCCCTCCTCCATCCAATATCTTATCTAGTTATGGGAAATGGGTCTGCATGGTGTCGATTTGCCGTGGTTGTGAGAAAGCGACATTCCAAGAAGTTGTAGGTGCATGTATCCCTCATGCAATATGTCCTTCTGACCGACATATACTATGTATTGGTTTGGTTTGAAATTCTCCTTTCTCGGATGAGGTTATACGGGGCCTGTGCCTCTATGGCTAGCCCCTAGGACCTTCCTCTTCTGGTTTTGTTTGATAATATTGGGGTTTGGGAATGGGTTTCCAACAACACCACCTCTAGGCTTAGTTTTACTATCTCTCCCAGTGATGGGTAGAAGTTTTTCTCCCTGTATATATGTTGGCTCTGGAGCCGTATGTTTGTCTCTATTTGTCCAGTTAATTCTCATGCCCTAGACCTCTTTGGAAGTCTTTGAGGGGTTAAAACTATGGCTTTGCGATGGTATGGGTATGGGGACAACACTTATGGTGTAAGTCCCATTGATCTCTTAAATTCTTCTTCTCATTCCTATGATAACTCATTTTGGGTTGTGAAAGTTGTGTCTTTATTTGGTATGGGTGGCAAGGATGGCATGCATGGGAACATGCGTGAGAAATTTCCTCAAATTTTGTTGTGGAAATCACCGTTTCATGCTTCTCCTTTGGTAGGTGTGTGGGGTGGTAGGGTCACCTAGAAGCGAAAAGATTCTGGTCTTGATCCATGTCTTGTACAAGAAATTCTCCCTACACACCTTTCCACTGCACACTGTGTGTTCATCACAATGAAGCGTACATCGGCTATTATAGGCCATTGTAGGAGAACCAAGGTGATTGCGAAGGGAGAGCAACCCAGCTCCTCTCGGGGGAAAACACGGGGTCACAAACCAATCACCAACATCATAGATGATGTGGCTACAACATATCATGAACGTACAAACAAGGAAATCACAATGTTAATTGAGGAATGGGATGGTGAATTAAACTGACATGCTGGATTGATGGAAATTGAGATGGAGAATTGGTGGCCTATGGTGCATGATCCTGGGCACACTCGTGGTCATGCTACTTAGTTTAAGCAGACTGTGTACCTGTACTGGTTCATGAAGGGTATTTTTGGAAAGGCCTTGGAGCAGATCTTTGTCAGCATGGAAACAATTGTGCAGGACTTCCCCAACTGTGAACAAGACTTTCAGAAACTATAGTTTTAGCTGCAAAAAAAATATGGCTACCTTTGACAAATTGAAGATCACCTCCCTTACCTTCTCTCACAAATAGTGCTTTCGAGATCCAATACTAAGGATCTAACTCCGATAGAGTCTATGTCTACCGAGGGAGAGGAGTGGTCTGATAGATAGCTTTAATTTTGTTTTATCATATATGTGGATAGATTTTAATTTCCAGAATGTTGTTTTTTATGTTCATAGGTAAATAGTATTTGGACCACGCAAAGACATACAAACTTATATAGATTGGGTAGAAAGACTAATTTATGTTTTCTATTGGATTGTTAGGTGGAAAACATAATTGGATTCCCTCTGGGCAAGTTGAGGCTAGCTAACTATTCATATGTGGATGTAACTTGCTTATAGTTTAATGAAAATGGAACAGTCTAAAAAAAAATTACAAAAATAATAAACAAAAGAAACTAATCATATATATACTAATTTTAGTTCATATATACATGAATAAGTGCTCCTAAATTTAGACTATAAGTAAACTACTAGAAACTACTAACTAATTAAAATTATTTTTTAGTAATTATGTCTAAAATTCCTTCTTAATTATGACCACTAATTTGTGTTGGTCTAAATGTGAGCTCGGCTTGCACTAATTGAGCTCAAGTTAAAAACTTGTATTACATTTGTAGGTTGTCCTTAACTCTATGTTGTAGAAACAATTTATTCCTTTTGCTCCAAACTTTGTATTTTGTATACTTTTTCTTCTTCTATAGCCTTAGTGATCTTATTTTGCTTTGTCTTTTCATCGTGTCCCTGTTTTTCATTTACTTGTACCTTTGTTATTTTTTATTGAATTTCAAATTTCTTTGTCTACCTCTGTAAGGTCAAAAATAATACCTTTAATTTTGTTCTTCTCCTCTTTTACTATCACAGAATCTTCAAAAACTTTGAAGGTTTCATTCATTTGTTCTATTAATTCTTCTTTTCCAATTATGATGACTTTTCCATACTCACTTTCCTCTACATCACACTTGGTATTTGCAAGCCACTTTTCAATAAATGTTGACTCAACATCATAATGAAATTGAAATTCTTGTTCAGTGTAATATATGCCATATTAATGAACCAACATAAATTGCCAAATATAGAGTTCTTAAACATCAAGGTGCAACACTAGAAATGCTAGACACATACCCTAGCAACCTGCAAATCAAAACCCTAATATGTCTCAAAACCGTCCACACCTTGAATTCCTGCACTAGTGTTGATGGCTAAAAATGACCTCATTAACATTAGGGAAGGTTTCCCAGTCAAAGTCCTAAATCAAACTCTTATCCATTTGTATAATGGCTCCAACTGGTTCAATTGGGTCCAGTTACTCATTCTCTCTCCCTGTTGGCTTATGGTTTGTCTATTACTTACCAATAGAAAGTGAAAAATCATATTTTCCCTCTTGTTGTGCACATGCAAGCAAGCAAATCATTAAGTTGACTTGAGGGCTTAGCTTAGCCACACCTAAAATATGCCCCTACACAAGGGAAATTCTGTGAACACATACTTAATTATAAATACATATCTATTCTAAGATGCAGGTGATAAAAATAAATTCAAAATCTATCTAGATTAAGAAGGTATATATTTATCCCAACCAAGAGTAGAATAAATAAATAATGGGGATTTTAACATGTTTGGATTTTTATGAATATATGGCTAAGGAAATAGTTCTACTAGTTGATATTATAATTACCAAACATATTTTGTTTGAAGATCTTAATAATGATGAACGATTAACTACTAAACTCGGAAAAAACTCTCTTAATTTCAATAGTTACTATATCAATTTAAGATGGCAGATTTATGAGTAAATAGTTATTCAAAAATCTTATTTAAGTACTTGAGCAAATAAAAAATTGGATAGCTAATGCAAAAGATATTCATCCTCACATAAAACAAGAATACACAATATGAGAAACTTTACACATATATCTTATTAAATAATAAATTTTGCATTATAGATAATATAAATAAAAGTATTCATATACTAATTAATGAAACGTAATGTACTATGATATACTAATGCACTATAGATTAATTATATTAAATTAAAATTAATGTGTAACTCTATCATTAAATATGAAAATAAAGTTACAAAATAATTAAAAATATTGCAACAATTGTGAAATTAACTTACAAAGATTACAATTATTTTTCATTTGATCTTTTAATAATAAGAATAAAAGATTAAGATCAAATGAGCGACTTGATCATTTTACCTCTTCAAAAGAGGACTTGATATAAAAAAACTACAATTGACTTGATGTAAAAAAAACTACAAATGAAGATACAAGACTATTCTAAGATACAAGAAAAGGAGAAAAGACTTATCTCGAATGGGAAAAAGATGTTCTCCCAATCCAAGAGCAGATGAACGGGAAGTTTGTTATGATCGAATTCATAAAATTAGATTAAATTGCACTTGCAAAATAGTTTGCATTTTGCAATTTATTAAAATGCTTTACGGACTTCAAATTTACTTTAATAACTTTTTATTAAAGCGGAATAGAAATACATATCTGAATGCCATTAAAGTTGAACTCATTACCTGATTTTATTAATTAAAAAATATATTTTAATTAACTAAAAGAGACAAAATAAAAATGCAATTAATTGTTCAATACATTTCAGAACTCAATGGATTCGACTTAATCTTAATTTCATTTTGCCGTACAAAAGGAAGTTTAATAGGGTAAAAGCTAACCAGTCTGCTATAAGGCATTAAATCACTGGTTAGCTGCATGCCCTTTAACTTTATAACACACTTCATTATTTTTTATTTATCTAATTATGCCCCGGAGTGTTACGGGTGTATTATAAAATTAAAAAGCATGCAGCTAACTAATGATTTAAAGCCCTATGGCAAACTGGTTAGCTCTTGCAGTTTAATAGAGCTTCAGCAATCATATAGCAATGCAATTGACACAGCAAAAGTGCTCAGCATCATAACAATAAACTAAGAAAGAAATCAAAATCATTCAAAGAAATTTTGGTAAAGACAAATTAATTCACAATCCAGAAAATTCATTAAAACAAAACCAAAATTTCTTTACAAAAATACCGTCCTCGAGCAGCTTTGACTCCTTGAAGAAATAGTCGGCATAAGTACGAGACATATTTTCCTCTCGTAGCTAAAAGCGCTGTGTCTCTCTATAATTTAACTCTCTCTTCATTACAAAATTGCAAGTGTTCAAAAATAAAAATTGCAGAGATCTCAATGTATTATGGATGTGGAACCCGTTTGTAGTTTCGAATTTGGTCTTTAAATAATTTTCAGAACGCCTGCTCTGCGCTGGTGATTGAGCTTCATCTCTAAATTTCAGGTTGGGCCTCTAGATAACTGGATCGGTTTTTAATTCTTCTGGCTGTGTAATCATTTGTTGACACATCAAGATTTATGAAGAATTTTTATCTTTTTTCCCTTGATACCATGCAATCTCCTCGCTCGTTAATTCCCATGATCATTGGACCGACCTCGATTGTCGTTGTTCTCCTTCGTTGTTGTGTCTGGTTGGATGAAAAGGTGGAGGATCAATTTCATTTGTGTGACCTCTGCGGTGGATCTTTCACATAATTTTTTTCCACAAAATCTCATGTACCAAATCCCTGCAAACAATTAAAACGCATCACTAGTCCCCAAAATCTTGCAAAAACATTATTATATTTAAGAGAATCGTGATATTATGAATGTATAGGATTCAGCTTAGCTAATTGCGATTCATGGATTTGAAAATGAGTGATCTGCACAACGCATGGTGTAAACAAAAGCAATTGAATTAACGATAAACTTAATGGGACCGCCCATCTCATTTACGTTGTCACAAGATTACGATGGTTGGTATCTATTCACGATATGGAAGAAATTTAGATTCCAAATTTCATATTGATTGGATAAACAAGATTACCGTGGAAGGTGATCGAAACTATGGCAACCCAATTTATCAAGTGTGACAAGTCGTTTGCGAAACCTCTGGGGTTTTTATCTCACGCTGGGTCTTTATCGCACGCTGGAATCCTATTGCTTCATGTCTCTGCCTCATTTACGTCTATCTTAATTCTAATAAAAAGCTTTATGATTTAAAGACTTTACATCTATCTTAATTCTAGATTTACTAACCGTGGAGAGGGATCAAAACTCTTTTCACTCAAATAATTTCATTTCTCGATGCTTAGTAGATTTAAAGTTAAGATCTAGACTAATTGTATAATTCAGAGCTAAAACGGATCTAAGCTTGTTTAAAAATACAACAACATAAGTGAAAATAAATGATTTTATTTTTTAAATGTTAGAATATAGAAAATTTATTACAAATAGTTCTAATCAATAAAAAATTGTAAAATTAAAACTATTTTATAATTAAGTCTAAATTATTAAAGATTCAAAGTTAAGATCTAGGATGGCCGTGTTATTTTATCTTTTAAATGTTAAATATAGAAAATTTATTACATAAAATTAATTAATAAAAATTGTGAAATAAAAACCATTTTATAATAAAGTTTAAATTATTAAACAAATTCTTTAAAAAACTTGTTTGCTACAATTATGGCGGCACCATTTTATTATATAGCAAAGGTTAGAATTAATTCTCATGAATTACATAGTGAAACAGGTTATTGGGCAATTCCTAAAACACCATGGATGGAAAGGATCGATCTATGTGAGAATAGGAACATCGAGGATGAAAAACACTTCCTCTTAGAATGCCTTGGGTACAACCACATTAGATCTCAATTTCACAATCTTTGTTACAATACCGACCTTTGTAGCCTTTTACAATGTCAAAATTATAGTGAGCTCGGGAGGCTTCTCTCTAAGCATGGATGGAAAGGATGTGCCATATATGTGAGAATAGGAATGTCGAGTATGAAAACCACTTCCTCTTAGAATGCCCCAGGTACAACCACATTAGATCTCAATTTCACAATCTTTGTTACAATACTGACCTTCCTAGCCTTTTACAATGTCAAAGTTATAGCGAGCTCGAGAGGCTTCTCTCTATGCTTTTTGAGCATAGGAATAAAATCTTAAATCAAAATAAATAATTTGTTTCTTTAGGTGTGATAGACCAATATTTGGTCTCAACAGACGTTAACCATCATCATCATAAAATTTTTGAAACCTTCATTTTGAGCATATGCTAATTAGAATAGTTTTGGAGATTTTATTGTACCTAGGCATACTATATACTTTTATTGCTTTTAAAATTGCAGGAATCAATCGAGATCATAATTGAATTAATTTATAAGTATTTCTCTTTGCATAAAAGGAAAATTCATTTGAATTTTATGCCTTTAAATAACTTACATTAGAGAAGAATACAATGGGAAAAACCATAGGCTATCAAATCCCTAAAATCAAAAAAGTAAATGAACTATTTTACCTCAATTTTTTTAATTACTATCTTTATTTTATTAATTTTCATTTTTATGTAATTTGACCAAGTCAAAATGTTTACATGACTTCATAATTAAAAAAGAAAATTTAAACTCAAGATATTTGATCCCTCTCGAAGCTTGATAGATCTAGGGTTACTATGGACCTAGTTGTGCCTATCTCTCAAGATGAAAACATATTTTTTTAGTGTAAAACTTGAGGAAAGGTTTTCACCTCAAGATATTTGATCCCTCTCGAAGCGTTACTATGGATCTAGTTGTGCCTCATCATACAAAATTTGTTGAACATCTAATTATCATTTTAAATATGCTAAATATTTCTAATATTAATTTGGTAAATTTAATTTTAAATTTTCTTAGTTACCTCAGTTTGTTGAGGTGAGAGACTGTTAGTAACTTGAATAATGAAAAATGGTGAAATAAAATTTTTGAATGTAAAGTGACAAGGTAACAATGTTGAATGATAGAAAATACGAATAATAAGAATGTAGTCAATTACAAACAATCTTCATTGTGATCAATCCAAAATTATTTTGTTATACTATTCTTATTGTCACACCTATTAGTTTTTCCATCTTTCTTATTAGTATTAGTTCTTATTGGTCACCTTTCTCTCTCTATTTCTCTCTTCATCCCTCCATCTCTATGTGCCAATTCCTCTCTCTCTTCCTTCCACTCTCTCCCTTTCTCTTCTACCTCCCTTTGTCTCCCCCCCATCACACTCTCTCTCTCCACCCTCCAACTCTGTCACTATCTCCCTCCATCTTTCCTTCTCTCTCTCCCCCTCTTTCCGCCTTCCATATCTATATATCCCTCTCTTTCTCTCTCTCTTCCCCTTATTCCCCTAGCTTTGTTATCTCATTTTCACTCTATTCCCTTTTCTCCTCTCTCCATCATTCTTTCATCTCTCCCTTGTCACTCCCTCTCTCTCTCCACGTCTCTCTCTCAATGTCTTTGTTCTTCTCTTCTTTCTTTCCTCCTCCAAATCCATCTCTCTCTCCCTTCCTCTATCCTTCTCTCTCCCTCCCCCCTCTCTCTCTCTTCCTTCTCTCTCCCTCTCTCTCCCACCTTTGTCTCTCCCCTGCTCTATTCCACCCCCTTCCATTGTAATATATTTAAGAAAATATCTAAATTAAAAAAACCTAATTGGTTGTAAAATATTAAACCTATATTTTAGATCAATCATGTTAGAGAAAATACAATAATAAAAAAATTAATCATGCACTATCTTTCCTCTATCATTGTTAGTCATTTTTCTTTCACTCTTCGCTTGGATACTTGGTTTAGTTTACATCTCTTCTGATTCTTTATATTATTATATTATATAAATATATAATATATATATATATATACTATATGGTATTTAATTTTTTAAATTTTATTAAAAACCAAATTTATCTCATGAGAATGGGATTAGTAGCGGAGGATAGAGAAGAGAGGATTTATATATATATCTCGAAAGGAATTATAACTTTTTAGATTTCATTAAAAAATGTTTAAATAAAATAAAAATAAAAATAAAATATTTTGATTGTGAATAACTTATGGTTTTGGCATGTTATTGATAAGGCATGATATTGGCCCATAGTATGGTATTGACCCATGGTATTATAATAGAATAAGTAAAATCTTAAACCCATAACATAATAATAAAAGAACTTAAATCCATAACATAGTAATCAAAAACAAAAATGAGTCATGGTATTGATAGAGAAATGGAGAGTTTAGATACATCTCAAAAGGAATTATAACCTTTTTATTTTAGATTTGATTAAAAGATGTCATAAATTAAAATTAAAATAAAATATTTATAAAATATTTTGATTGTGAAATAAGTCACGTTTTCTAGGCATGTGGTATTGATAAGTCATGATATTGGCCCTTGGTATTGTATTGACCCATGGTATTGTAACAGAATAAAAGCTTAGATCCATAACATAATAATTAAAATAAAATATGACACATGGTATTGATAATCCGTGATAATGGCCCATGGTATTATGATTTTACTTTATGTGAAAATTGTTCATAATTTTATTAATAAAAACAAAATTAAAATATTAACAAATTAAATTTTATTATTTTTATTACTTGGGTCAAACGAATGTATTGCACTAAGAAAGACTAAAGAGAACATGGAAGATTGTGTTGTTTTTTCAAGTTATTATTATTAGTAATGGAAGTTATAATATAGTTGATATTTAAAATGTTCATATAAAATATTTCTTACATTACATCTAATGCCTAGACAACTACCCTATACTAGGTTGTAGAGTGCATATCGGTGAATTTTTTTAAGAAATAGTCAGGCACAAAAAACTTCTCAAACCAATCTACTATAATTTCAACTCTTCCCTACCATTCACTATTTTTATTTGTGTTACAGAGGCACAGTTTGACATGACACATGTGATTCTACTGTCCTTTTAAAAATACTATATATTTAATTAATAAATAAAACAACAATTTCACTCGAAAACAAAATGACATTATTTTCCCATTTGTATAAGGATAGTTTTACTTGATTTTTAGATTATGAAAGTAAGTTTTAAAATCATTATGTGTATTTTACCCTCTAATCTCTTTCCTATAATTAGAACCAATTGAATCTAGATGATTTTAACTTTCTAGGAACAAGGTTATTTTTAATTTTATCTTTCTTTAGTAACATAAGAGGACAAATTTAATTACAAATTAAAGAAAAACAGAGAAATCAAGTGAAATACAATTTCACCCGCAAAAGCGTGGAGTCTTCCCCAAAACATTAATACCCCTTCCACTCCAAAGATGTTTTGTGCATGTAGAAGAATCCGCTAACCATGTTATTATTTATCAAATAACATTATCATTATGATGTTGTCTAAACATGTTAGGTTTTGGAGTACTTAGGACGAGTTTTCTTTGACTACTTCTTAACTTTATTTTATTTTGTCTAGATTGGGGTTTTGATTGCATAAATGGATTCAACATTGCACTTGAATTGTGGAGAGTTTACAACTCAAACTTGTGATTCCAAAAAGTCCTTAGATCTTCGGCAAATTAGAGTGTAAATATTCAGTAAAACCCTCCAAAACCAGATAAACTATGGCTTATCATTATAATTTAAAATAATTAATGTTAAATAATTATTAAACATATGGATTCAAAAATGCACTTGGATTGTGAATAGCTTACAACTCAAACATGTGATTCCAAGAAATCTCTCTCACATTTTTGGCAAATTAGAGTGGAAAATATGTTGTAAAACCCTCCAAAATATAGAACAACCCTCACAAACATAGAACATAGAGACTATGGCTTATCATTATAATTTAAAATAATTAATGTTAAATAATTATTAAACATCCAGATTCATGAATGCACTTGGATTGTGTAGAGCTTAGAACTCAAGCATGTGATTCCAAGAAATCCCTCTCACATTTTTGGAAATTAAAGCGAAAATATCTAGTAAAACCCTCCAATACCTAAAACAAATAGATTGTGGCTTATCATTATAATTTACAATAATTAATATAAAATAATTATTAATGTTATGATTTACTTTTCGTTTTCTAAGTGGTCTGAATCCTAACATGGCCACATACTTAACCTTTGGAATGAGAAACCATGACCCACTGCCATACCAGCCATGAACATGGCTAGAGTTTTTCCCACTGAGTTTTGAACCAACAACTTTCACATCACAGAGTGCCTTAAGGGTACACCCAACACAATCTATTTTATGTCACGTGGGCATTAATATTATTATTACTAATAACATAAATTAAGAAAATAATTAATAAATTAATTAAATAATAGTTATTAGCATTATTAATAACATTTCCCACATGCCATAGAGTAGACACCGACATCTTTCACATGAGGGAGTGCCTTAATGGTACACCCATCACAATGTATTTTATGTCCCATGGAAATTAATGTCATTATTACTAATAACATTAATTAAGAAAATAATTCATAAATTAATTAAATAATAGTTATTAACATTATTAATAACATTTCCCATGTGGTGTAGAGTAGACAATGGCGGGGCATACTATGAAGTCGCTTTGTGATGTGAAGGTCACTCATTCAAAACTCTATGGGTAAAAATCCAGTGATGTTAAGGGTTGGTGTGGCCTAGGCCAGGTGCGATCACTGGGTATTTTGACCACTTAGATGCCCCTGGGTCATGGTTTCTCAAGCCACGGGTCAAGCGTGATGTAATCTTTGATGAAGTGAGACCACTTGAAAAACATAAAAACATTATTAATGACATTAATTAATAAAATATGTTTTTTTTTGTTTACTATCTAATGCAAATCATGAAATTATTGGCACTCCTAACATGTGGTTTGAGTAGTCATAATCCATGAGCATCAAAGCCATCAAAATTGTTTGAGTAGGACACCCAACCCTTAACATGGTTGGATTTTTGCTCATGAAGTTTCAAACTAGTAACCCTTACACCATTGAGTACTGAAAAAACACCATCTCAGTGTTTACTCTATACGCGATGGGCTAATTAGTGAAAATACTTACTATTAAATATTGATTAGGTTATAAACATCCTGTTGAAAATGGCAACAAGAAATGCTAAAAATAGAAGTGCTAAAAATAGCATTCTATTTTTAGCAGTTCAATATGGATTCCTATTTTAGTGAGTCTCTGGACTAGAAATAAGAAGTAAAATTTGGATTTGAACTTAATAGCTGTTCGAAAATAAATTAATTAATTCACCATGAGTTAGTTAGTTGAGAAAAATCAAACATGAAGTCTATGTGAGGACATGCAATAATGTCTCTATTAATTGAGGAATTTATCCATCAATTAAAGAGATAAGGATGAGTTCTATATTGAGTAGTAATTATTTGGCTCAGTTAACTAAGTCAAGTCTAGTTATATTTGATTTAAACAGTTTGTTTAAATTCAGTAAGTTTAGTTAGTTAATGCATGCTAACATATAACTTTCGTTCTTCACATAATTGAATATTCTCTCATGAATAACTCATGCATGTCAGTTCAGACAGGGACCTAGTTGAGATCAGAGAAGGGATAGTTTAATATCAGTTGGATGAATGTGTTTCCTATAAAGGAAGCTCATCCATGATGAGGATTTATCTCCTTCAAGACTATGTAGTTGGATCAAATTAGTGAGTGTGTGAAGAGGCCAATTCACACAAGTGGCTTCACTGGACCATAATCAGAATTGCGGAAAGAAATAGGAGGCTTTTAGTGAAGACCATAGGTTAGATAGAGGCCTTTGACTATCTAGAGCAACAAAGGTATTGAAAAGAGAGCAGGATAGCTTTTGAGCTGATTCTTTTTGTAATACTGGGTATATTTCCACTTGTATGATAATACATAGTTGTGGTTTTAGGTTGAGGCTTCCCCCGAGTAAATTATTCTATGTTATGTGTGATTGATTTCTCCATATCAGTTATATGTGTTCTTATTCATGTTGCTCATGTTCGATTAAGCTTATGCTAAATTGATTGTAGAAGTAGATCAAGTATTTTGCTTTAGTCTATTGCATTCTCAGGTGATCTAGAGGTGGGAATTTCTACATTGTATCAGAGCATAGGTGATCAAGGAAGAACAATATACAATAAGGGAGAAGTTTAATTTTGTGATTCCTGAATATAGAAATCGAGTTCTTATCACATCTCTATTTCACCTATGGTGTCCTATGGTTTGAGACTCGAATATGCCCTTGATGGCAGTTTGAATTATATAGCCTAGAAGGATTACATGGAAGCAGTACTAGAGGATAACGGTCTAAAGGACTTCATTGATCATGAAGTCCTCAAGCCAACTGGTGCTACTGAATTGGTTGAATGGAAGAAATGTGTGGCTAGAGCAAGGACAATCCTTATGGAGGGAATTCGAGATCACATAGTCTCAAGTATCCATGGGAAGGAGACACCATTTTCAATGTGGAAAACATTGAAAGATCTATATCAGAATAGCAGTGATCAGAGGAAGCTGGCATTGAAGCACAAGCTTCGAAAGATCAAGTGTGAAAAGGGTGACACAATCTCTATATATCTGAACAAGCTCACCTCATGTAGGGATGAGCTTGGAAGTGTAGGGATCTTGACAGCTGATGATGGCATGGTGAGTCTTGCACTCCTCGGTCTTCCTAATAGCTGGCATAGCTACTAGGACTCGGTTAATGGAAGAGAGAAACTGCCAGATTGGGAATGACTTTGGTCTGATTTGATGCAGGAGGAGATAAGAAGAAGCACTAGAGATGGTTCTTCATCCATGGAGGATGAAGAAAACTATGCCTTAATGAGTAAGGCAAAGAAGGGGAAGGAGAAGGTTTCCCTTTCTAAATCAAGTTCTTCCCATGGTAGGAAGAAGTTTGACAATTGGAAAGTGCGATGCTCTCGTTGTCATGAGGTGGGTCATTTTGTTACAAATTGTCCACTGAGGAAATCTAGAAAGGGATCTGTGGAAGGATTAGAAGGTGAGGCACTTGCTTCACAATTCGAGTTGGATTTCACACTGTTCTCATGCATGGTTTCATCCATGGTGGGAAGTAGTTGGTTTCTTGATAGTGGAGCTTCTTTCCACATGATCGGTGACAAGAGTTCGTTCAGTACTTTGGAGGAGAAAGATCTCTAGATACTCATAGAAATGGGTAATGATGAAAAGTATAGTGTTTGAGGTGTAGGCACAGTTATTTTTTAGAGGGAGCATGGAGCTCACCTTACCTTGACCGATGTCAAGTATGTACCAGGACTGAAAAGAAACTTGGTGTCGATCGCAATGCTGGAAGACAAACGCTATGATGTAGTCTTTAGTAAGGGAAAGGTTTTCCTTAGACACATCATCACTAGACAGGCGAAGTAGATCAGTTCATGGGTCAAGAACCTGTATGCTCTTGAGGTTCAAGATTTATGCAAAGCCTTAAGCAACAAAGCAACTAATGGAGACTTGGTGGTTGAGAGGGAGAGTCTATTACCTCTCAACATGTAGCGCCAAAACAAATCTCAAACAATTATGGAGGAGCCACAATTCGTTAAGCAACTTCAGGAGGTTGTGGAGTAGCCACAACTAGAGAAGCTGAGAGGAGACCAAGTGGAGCAATCCACTCATGTAAAGACCTCTAGTATGGGGAAATTTCAAGCAAAGTGGGCAGAGGGATCACATGCATCCATAACTCCAGGTGGGAGGTGAGGCGATGTGAAGTGATAGTCCCAAGAAGGTTGGAATAGGGGCAAGATCATTGAGGTACCCAACCTCTTGGATTAGACCTTGCTATAGGAGCCCCAACAAGGAGTAACAGGATTGGCTAAGTGGGTAGAGATAGATGCGGATGGAGCGGCAGATAGAACTGCAGTGTAGGAGTCCCAAGACTATGCAGAGCTAGCAGGTTGCGGCAATGCGAGAGGCACAAGAGTGTTGCACCAGTTTAGGATGGCATAGAGAGGTATGCAACGGTACGAGATGCATGGAGTGTTGCAGTAACTCAGAGGTCAGAGAGGGAGCACTTGTTAGCGGCTGGTGGAGCTTGAGCATCAGAGTATGTTTCTAGCCTAATGGAGAGGTCAGTTGGGAGTTTTTTTTGTTTCTAGAGTTGTTGGAGCATCCACACTTGGAAGAAGTGTTGCATGCAAGACATTCCAAAGGTTGAAGATTGGGTTCAATTTGTAGCCTTTCTTGTTGAGAGGGAGTGTTGAAAATGACAACAATAAATGCTAAAAATAGAAGTGCTAAAACTTGCACTGCTATAAATAGCAGTTCATGTACCAGTGTTGGACTGAGCAATAAGGATGAAAAATGGAAGTGCTAAAAATAACATTGTATTTTTAGCAGTTCAGTATAGATTCATATTTTAATGAGTCCCTTGACTAGAAATAGGAAGTGAAATTCGAATTTGAACTTAACAGTTGTTTGAAAATAAATTAATTAACTCACCATGAGTTAATTAGTTGAGAAAATTCAAACATGAAGTCTATGTCAGGACATGCAACAATTTCTCTATTAATTAAGGAATTTATGCATCAGTTAAAAAGATAAGGATGAGTTCTATATTGAGTAGTAATTAATTGGCTCAGTTAACTGAATCAAGTCCAATTATATTTGATTTAAACAGTTTGTTTAAATTAAGTAAGTTCAGTTAGTTAATGCATGCTAGCATATAATAGTTGTTGTTTAGATAACTGAATATTCTCTCATGAATAACTCATGCATGTTAGTCCAGACAAAGACCCAGTTGAGATCAGAGAAGGGATAGTGTACTGTCAGTTGGATGAATGTTTTTCCTATAAAGGAATCTCATCCATGATGAAAACTTATCTCCTTCAGGACACCGTAGTTGGATTAGAGGTTAGTGAGTGTGTGAAGAGGCCAATTCACATAAGTGGCTGCACTGGACCCTAATCTGAATTATGAAAAGAAATAGGAGGCTTGGAGGGTAGACCAGAGGTTAGATACAGGCCTTTGACTATGTATAAGAAGCAGAGGTATTGCAAAGAGAGAAGGATAACTTTTGAGCAGATTCTTTTTGTAATACTGGCTATATTTCCACTTGTATGATAATACAGAGTTGGGATTTTTGGCTGAGGCTTTCCCCAAGTAAATTCTTCTATGTTATGTGTGATTGATTTCTCCATTTCAGTTATATGTGTTCTTACTGATGTTGCTCATGTTCAATTAAGCTTCCGCTAAATTGGTTGTAGAAGTAGATCAAGTATTTTTCTTTAGTCTATTGCATTATCAGGGGATCTACAGGTGGGAATTTCTACACAACCTAGATCCATCTTATATCTAGATCTTAAATCTTTCCTTGAGGTGTAAATATGTTTTACAACAAAAAGAGATTTTATCCCTCTCGAGGTTGATAGATTTGGAGTTAATTAATCTAGCCTAGCTTAATTATTAGCCTCTAAATATGCTACATTAGAGAAGAATACTGTGGGGAAATCCCAAGGGTTAAGAATATCATGGGTAAAAACCATGGGCTAGAAAAAAAATTGTTTATTATATTTTATGTTTTAGCTTTT
>APFE031535981.1:0-10277 GCA_000404065.3 Pinus taeda | reverse complement strand
AACAGGTTCAGAATGATGACTCCATTGTTGTAGTTCTTCTTGCTGCAGCTTTGTCTCAAGCTTCAAAAACTCAATATTCTCATGTGCAGTTTGCAGAGAGGTTTGGATGTCAAAGAGAGTTTCTTTGTTAACTTTGACCATCTCATCAACAGTGGAATGAATTAGGATATTCAATAACTTTAATCCATTTTCAAGTCTGGCCATTTTTCTTCAATGTCACTTAAAAAACACAACTGAGGCAACAGCAACAGAAAAATAATATTGTACTCTTACTGCAAGATCTTGTAAGGGCTTATCAAGTGGCAACAATGTCGCGAAAATGGTTGATGGAGCAGGACCTGAGTAAGCTGGATGTTACCAAGTTTCATCCACTTTCTCCAGAGGTCATTTCTCGTCAAGCTACAATAAACATTGGTACAATAGGGCACATGGTAAATCAACAGTCCACAGTTCATTTCAAGAATGAACTGGAGCCAATGCAAAAAATATATAAATGTGAAGATGAGCATTGTCCTCAACTTCAAACTTCAGAGCATATGGCTGCTATGGAAATCATGCGTCTTAAACATATAATTATTTTGCAAAACAAGATTAACAGTTTTGATACGGCACCAAAGAAGCTGCAAAACATAAATCTCAATAATCAGCAACAGACAGGAAAATGAAGCGACTGAAGCGACTGGATTTTGCAATTGTGCATCTCAAAAACAATTATGTTACACACAAGGACCAATTTCTCTTAATATGGTAATTGCACTTGCTAGCTAAGATTTCTCCATTTGAAGTGGTAACTCCTTCAGCAAATATTCCAAGATAAAAGTTGTTCCAGTCTTCAGAGCCGATGCTATAATACAATTTATCACCTTGCTCTTTCAACACTTTAATATAAGACGCCAGAATATTTTTATTTAAAGAGCACAATTAACCAACTTAATCAATACAGTGCGAACAAATTGAGCAACTTTGCCTATTCTCTCTCTTGACCACCACGGCTCTTGTGACGGATTATTAATGTGTTTCCAACGTACCTGTGGAATTTCACCTCTTTCAAGCCACAGTACTGATTTTGACATAATCTATATGTTTCATCACACAATAAACACTGTCCAGTGATTCAATTATTTTGTAGACTTCAGTTTTCATATGCACTTTTGTAGTCCAATAACAAAAGCAAATTCACTGCTAACAACTTCCCAATATAGCTTTAGTAGTATGCAATTGTAATCTTGCTCCCATTTCTTGAGCAAATGATGAAAGACTCAAGATGGGTAACTGTGTACATGGCACATTTCACCAAATTGAAGAAATAAAAAAGAATGGTTAGCTGGTTACAAGAGATTAATAGCTGATGAGGATTTACAGGTCAATCTTCGATCCATAAATGTTTCATAACTATTCATAACTATTGAATACAGATCAGCGCAAAGCAACTCCAAAAAAACTTGGCACAACTGATTTCAAAAAAGCGTTTCTATAACCCAGCTTTTCAAACACCATTTAAATATTTCTCTCTACAGTTTTCAAAGTCTATACAAATGTCAGACAGCGCTTCAAAACTGCGCATTTAACATATACAGCTTGCAGCGTTTCATATACCATTTATATGTTAACATTTAGCATATAACGCATTAAATCGAATATAACATACAACGCATTGAATCGTTTAGCTCATACTCTAAAGCTTGTTCCACCACCTCTCTTTTTTTGGATTGTTGTTGAGATGACCGCTCAGACCATGGAAACAGCAGAATTGTTGAGAAAAACAGGGGTAATGTATAGGCACCTTGTTTGTGAGAAGAATGTCACTGATATTAAAGATCGTGGCATTCATCAATAGAACACTACTCTTGCCCACATAGAGCAACATCAGCTTGACGGCATTGTATATTTCGCAAATGATGATAATGTGTACACACTGGAGTTGTTTGAGTAGTTGAGAAAAATTAGGCTCTCTGATACCACTAGACAGTTTGTGGAACGTAAAACCATGAAGGCCGAACACTTGCAGGGCGCAGTGCTGATCCGAATCCCATACCAGCGGGTTGCTGGTGGTTCTGATAATCCAAATAATGTGGCATAGTAGAAGCAATGACAGGTGCTGGGAATCGAGGTACAGGTGAAGGCGGGGGAATCTGTCTCTTAATAAAATAGCAAATGCTAAGTGCGCGTGACCTACACCACGATATCACTTACCATTTGGAATCTGTCTCTTAATAAAATAGCAAATGCTAAGTGCGCGTCTCACCTCCCAAAACAGTCATTCGACCCGAGTGAGGCGTCAAGAGGGCAGACCCAGCAAGATGATGCATGCCATAAAAACTAGGCACAGCAACAGCAGCAGCGCCAGCGTTCCCCGCTCTGATACCTACCCCTGGACAGTGCTCATTCAATATTTAAAACAACGCATTTAATATTCAAAAACCACTAACGCAGATCCAAAAACTGGATGGGCATAGCATGAACCAAAGACTGGACGGTGTTAAAAACGCTTGGACAGCATGAGTAGCTTTACCAGTGCATACCAGACGTTATTCAAAAATTAACGTATGACAGACATGTCAGACAGACATGACAACGCTTATTCACAAAGAAATTTAACGTTCAGTGCTTCTGTCTCGACAAAATGGACAGATAGATGCGTTATGAGGCATTATGAGGCAGTGTTGGTGTGCCAGACAGAGCGCAGCTAATGAAGGCTAGGCCAGCGCTATTCAAGGCAGTTTAGACCAACTGCTCAGGGAAAACAGGCCACACATCATGGCTCTGATACCATGTTAAACAGACATGGTGGACGAGAGAAAATATGAAAGATAAAACATGCAATACATTTTTATTCACAATTGATATACATTTATAGTACAATATGGTGACCGTTGGGATTCACATCCCAAGGTCCCTTGGACTGCTTTGTCCATTCGGCTTCCACACTAACCCATTTAGGATTAGGTGTCCAACACTTTCAGCTTTTCAATTTCTTTTCGCAAGCAGATTAGCTTCCTTCGAGTTAGCTTCCATCCATCAATTAACAAGCTTCTTCTCAGAGCTCATAGAAGTTGGCTTGAGCCCCTAGTGGACTTGTGCCAGCTGATCAAGTGACGGTCGCGGCAAGAGCTAATACTTGTGCATACAGCACTGTCGCTTCTAAGTTTGTTACGAACTACTGGGTTGATAAAATTAAATAAGGGAGTTCCAGGAGTTGCAGCATTATTGCTGCAATACTGGGGCTCACCACATGGGTACAAATTTTCCAGCCCTAGCTTATCGTTTGCTTGATCGTAAAGTAAGACTAGGTCTCCTTCCGAAAAATTGTGGGGTGTAACATTTCGATCATATTGAGATTTAATCTTTTTGGCATGAGTTTCGATAGCTAATGCAGCATTACATCGATTCTCATCTAATTGAGCTAAATATAATAAACGTTTTTCCTCTTTGGCAGTGGCTGGTAATAATTGCACGGCAATTTGTAATGACGGGATTTCACATTCAATGGGTAATACTGCCTCTAAACCATAAACCAATTGAATGGGAGTAAAACCTATTGATGTTTTGACTGAGGTTCGGTACGCCCACAACACTGAAAATAACATGTTATGCTAATTCGACCTATGAATCCCAATGATTCGTCAGATCATGGTGACTAGAACTTTGTTGATTGCTTCAACTAGACCATTTTCCTGTGGGTAATATGGAGTGGAACTATCGTGACGCAGGCCAAGCTGATCTATAAGTTCAGTGATCATGATGTTTCGAAAATGACTCCCATGGTCAGTGATATTCGCTTGAGGAACACCAAACCTAGCAATTATATGGTTGAAAACGAAAATCACAGCAGTTTTTCCGTCTACCGAAAATGTAGGCATCGCCTCGTCCCACTTGGTAAAATAATCTACCGCAAGGATGATATATGCATGCCCCCCGGCCGAGTGAGGGTTACATGTAATAAAATCGATACCCCATTTTGCGAACGGACCAATGGCAATGATAGGGTGGAGAGGAGCAGATGGAGCGCGCATCTGACGATCAAAAATTTGGCAATGGGGGCATTTCTGGACTGCAGTGATAAAATCTTTGAATAAGGACGGCCAGAAAAAGCCAGTGGCGCAAAATATTTTGGGCTGTGGCATACCCAGACATATGACCGCCACACGCTCCGGAGTGACAGTCATTAAGAACCTTTTCAGCCTTGTCATGAGTAAGACAATGGCGGAAAATAGAATCCACCCCACGACGATAAAGAGTATCTCCAATAATAGTGTAAGGTTGGGACTAGAATCGTATTTTCTGGCGTTGAGATCGTGAAATGTCTGGCCGAAAAGATTGGGTTTCGAGATAGACAATGATATCTCCATACCATGGATCAACAGTGCTGATAAGGAACAAGGATTCATCTGCAATGGGTTCTTCCGCCACATGTTCGGTATCAGCACGAGGGAAGTAACACAATAATTCCTCAAAAACCAAAGACTTCTTGGACTTGGCCCTCTCAAATTCCTGCAGGATGACAATCCATTTGGAATACTTGCCCCCTAGCAATTGTTTAGTCAAAATGTATTACATAGGGTTACAGTCATAAATGACCGTGGTTTTGCGTAACAAAATGTAATGACGAAATCGTTGAACAACTTGGACTGCAGCTAAGGCCAGTTTCTCCACATGTGAATATTTTAACTCAGTCGAAGTTAGAGTCTGACTAAGATAATAAATCACATGTTCACTTTCGAATTCATCCTGTTGAACTAAAGCCATCCCAATGGTGGAATGGGAAGCGGCGAGGTACAAGAAGTAATCCTGGTTGTAGTTGGGAGGATGCAATAACGGTGCATGGGTCAACGCATGTTTAAGTGCATCAAAAGATTTGTCAGCTATCTCGTCCCAAAAGAACGGAGTGTTCTGTTTCAAGAACCGGGTGAAACCTTTTGTAATCTCGGCGTAGCTAGGAATGAAACAACGTAAAAAGTTTGTTTTCCCTTGCAAACTATGGAGTAGGAGAAGAGTTAAAGGAGGTGGTAACTTGACGATGGCTTCGACCTTCGAAGGATCAACACGAATCCCAGCTTTGGATACAATAAATCCCAGTAAACGACTCGTTTCTATACAGAAAACACACTTGTGTGGATTCAGCCTAATCCGATAATGCCTACATCTCATAAAATTTGCTCGTAAATGAGTGAGATGGTCGGCTCTACGTAAATAATGGGCAGGTAAATCATCGAGATAAGGCTGCACAATGTGCTTGATGTCATGAAACACATAAGACATAGCCCTTTGAAAAGTTGCTCCGACGTTCTTCAATCCAAAAGGTAACTTGCAATAAGTAAATGTCCCCCATGGACAGAGGAATGTCGTTTTTGGTTGATCGGCAGGTAGAATGTGAATTTGATTGCAACCGGAAAAGCCATCCATAAAGGAGAAAATTTAACTACCGGCACAATCATCGATAATTTGATCGATATAGGGTCTGGGATAATTTTCCTTGGGACAAGCACGATTAATATCCCTATAGTCAATACATATTCTTATTGTCCCTTGTTTTTTAGTAATCGGAACAATATTCGATACCCAATCCATCAAAGGAATTGGCTAAATGAAACCTGCTTTAAGTAATTTCTCAACTTCTGCTTTGATGGCAGCAGCTTTTCGTGGGTGTATCTGACGCAAACGTTGTCGGACGAGTTTAGCATCCGGGTAGGTTTTGATCTCATGAACAACGATTGAAGGATCAATTCCTGGCATTTCCTCATAGGACCAGGCAAACACGTCACGGAATTTCTTGAAATAGGGCTTTATATGTTTTGACTTCAGTGTCCATACAAGAAGCACCTATGTGAATGTTTTCAACAATCCCAGGTTTGACTGAAATGTCGATAGGAACCATTTGAGAAATATTAGCTAAATTTTGTTCAGAATCAGGAGGTTTCAATGGATTCTGCGGTTCTCTGACATATTCAACGGTAAAAATAGATGAAAAATCATTTTCAAAATGATCAATCTCAGGTAAAAACGAAGATTGATGATGAAGATCTTCCCATGGTAATGCGTCGACAGACAACAGTTCCCGAATTTGTTCATCGGTGTGAACGGTTTCAGAAAAAGTCGTTGAATCTGAGATTGAGATTGAAAGTGATTTTCCATGGATCTCATTCACTAGATCAAGATTGGTTGAACTTGAGTCGGAAAATAACTGTACAGCCTGATAAGCAACTTCAAAGGGACTCAGAGGCATGCCATCACCAAAAGAGTCCACCTCGAAATCGAATGGAACGATCCAAGGATCGTCAAGAACAATGGATTCTAACGAAATCATATGAATAGTTACGAAAGGAGACGGTTCGTTGGGAGGAGGAAATGAAAAGTTCTGAGTAAACCCGAATCTTTAACTAATCCTATCCCAACATCCTTATAAGGGATAGCGGTTTTACCAACATGTTGAATACTCTCAGCAGAGGATGGGTCGAACGAAAAGTAAGTTCACTGATCTATTGTAACGATATTTCCATTATGTGGAAACTTAATAAGCCGAAAGACCGATGAAACAACAGTAGTCATGGCGTAAGACCAGCTACGACCCAAAAGAAGGTTGTAATCCAAAGGGGCATCAACCACCTCCACATCTAGATTAACGGTTTTTCCTTCTACCCCTATAGGTAAGTCCTGCAAAATGCCATAAGGATGAAACCCTCGGCCATCAAACGCCTTCAGAATCGTCAGGGATTGATTAAGTGTAGGATAACCAAGGGTTTTCCAACACTGTATCGACATAATACACGTTGAAGCTCCCTCATCAATCACAGTCTTAAAGCAGGGTCTATTTTTGACTAACACTGGAATCTGGAAAGCCATTTGATGAGGTAAACGAGGTGTACTATTTTCTAAATCAAAGACTATGAGGTTTGAGTCCTGAAGATCAACAGCTCCTATAGCCGACAATAGCATTTTACGCTATGCTGGACAAGATTGTAGCACCTCCAAAGCCGACATTGCTGAAGGGGAAACAGCTAAATCTTCAACAATGTTATAGTTCTGAGCAGCTCTCGCATGTGGATTGAAAGCTGACTTTCGAGGTATACCCTTAGCGGGCGATTTTATTACTAAGTCGGGATTTGGTTTCTCAATCTGTAGCGGATCGGAACTAGACGAAACTGAAGTTGATGGATTGGAATTAGAAGATTTCGCTTCCTTACCACCAATAGGACTCTTATTTCCGTAATCTTGCGATCATGTCGCAATCCTTACATGTGACATCATCATTATGGGCTCTTCCAAGGCACTAGAGGAAGAACCTATCATCTTACTGTCTTGACTTGGAAAAGGATCCTTCAAAACAGTAGGTGTTTGTGAACCTTTGATGATTTTCGCAACCTCGGCGCGATGTGGACAATCTCTTGTAAAATGCTCATCATCGCAGATGAGACAAGGATAGATAGGTTTACGTTTCTCGTCAGTAGATTCAGGTTTATCGGATTTCTCCTTCGAGTTTTGCTTATTCTTCTTCTTGCCTTTCTTCTTACCATTAGATTCTAATTTGGTCATAAATGATTCTACGACATGAACATCGGCAGAAATTTCAATTGAAGACTCTCCCTTCAGGGAATCTGGTAAAGTTATAATAGGAGAAGAATTATTGGAGGATTTCTTCTTACTCTTGGTATTAACAGTACCAATCATACCGTCAATGGCATGAGACCCTGAGGGAGGTGCAGCTATTTGATTATGTTTCGGAAGGTCGGGGATTTTCTCGTGTAACTTACCTGACTACGTATAAACTAAGTCAAGGTACTGAACTTGAGCAATTACTTGCTCTTCAGTAACTACTCCTGCCTTCGCTACATCTTCTGTTATTTTAGGTAATAACGATTTTATAAACCATTCTGCCAAAATTTGGTCCGGGATAAAAACTTTCACTAAACGACATCAACGTCACCATTCATGAATATGATCTGAAATATATGTGGGCGTCGATTGTTTCAATGAAGTTAATAATTCTGTTCCATTGTCATATCGGGCTGGTAGCTGAAAATGAGTAAGGAAGGAAGTGGCTAACTGACTAAAATTGTAAAAAGAGCCTCGTGGCAACTCAATGTACCACTTGGCTACAAGGCCAATCAAAGTGCGTTGAAAAAGACGAAGATGAATTGAATCATCTATAATGGAGTTCAATGCACACTAGAGATGGTAAGTCATCACATGATTAGACGGATCTTCTCCTGACTTCCCCTCAAACTTTGGTATATCATTGGGCAACTTATTCGGCATTGGCGGCCAAAATGGAAGATAATTAACGGGATCGTTTGTAAGGCACGACAAGTCAGGCAAATCCAAAGTTGCCATAAACGGTAACTGACGGTTCGGATCCTGAAAACTTGGGGTCATAAGACCAACCCCAGGAGGAGGATATCCAGGATAACTTGGTATCGGATTTGCATTTGGGATATTATATCCTCATGGAAAACCAGGCTTAACTGGACCATACTGGGGTCATTGAGGTTGTTGATAAGTATACCTAGGGTACGGTTGATACTGATAAGCCGGGTTCTGCACAGCAGGGCCGAATTGGTACTGCCCCTGGTACGGGTGATAAGTAAATTGGGGTTGACTTGTGACAACCGTACTAGGCCCAGGTTGTCCTACAGGCATTGAAACCAGAGTCTAGATTGTAGGTTCGGACTGAGGTAAAGAAGCCTGAGGAGTTGATATAGGAGCAGTAGAAACTGGAGCTGCTGATACTCCGGAAATAGGTGGGGTGGATTGAACAGAGGCCACAGTAGTTGCAACAGACGTTTGGGACGGAGTTCGAGGTGAACTAGGCACAGACTAATGAGCTACCCCAGGTGTAGAAGTTTGAGTAGTAGGTTGGATAGGTTGCTGGGGTGAACCAAAAATAAAAGACTGTTTAGTTGAGATGACAACTGCACACTGGGTTGCGGAGTCTGTTGATCCCACACCACGTTCATTCGGGGGTATGGACCCATAACAGTTTGAGCATATTGAGGACCAAAACCAGGTTGAGTGTAAGGTTGATAATTATACGGTACATTTCCCGGTCCTTGAACAAATGATTGACCTGAAGGTGGTTGGAAACCTTGAGGTTGGTATTGACCTTGAGGTTGGTATTGACCTTGCGGTTTGTACTGACCTTGAGGCTGGTACTGACCTTGAGGCACATATTGATACTGGGGTTGACCTTGAGGTACATATTGGTACTGGGGTTGACCTTGAGGAAAATACTGTCCTGTAGGGATATACTGTCCTTGAGGTTGCCCCCCAGGCGGTAATGGACTACCTTGAGTTTGCCCCAGGGCGGTATTTGAGTACTGGCGGCTGCCCCCAGACCGTATTTGAATCTTGGGGCGTTAGGAGTTAGATACATCATAAGAATTCTTCGATACTTAACGGTTTAGTTTTGTATTCGAGGAGATACATACATATTCGATGGTTGAGGAGATGCTTCCTGAAAAGTACCATGATAAAGACTGATACCCAGGGAGGAAAGTAGAAGGCTGACCATGTAAAAAAGTTTCTGGCATCTGAGGAAACAAGGATGACTGTCTCGACATATTCAAAGGAGGATAATAACCTCTGGGTGTTGGATGGAAAGGAAATCGAGGTGGTGAAGGCGCGAGACCTAGATTTTCTAAAAAATTAGTCAATGAAATATACCAAGCGTCACCTCTAATGGGACTGTAGAAAATGGATTCACACTCCCTAAGTTCGATAGTTGGTTGATTTTCAGGGATGCTTATACCTTCGTTCAGACTCGAACATACAATTTCTTCTATGGAAATGAGTCCAGAAGGAAGATTCTCGGTAATGATATTTTCTACCTTGGGTGAACTAGGACCACTAGAAGCAGGAGAGCAAATCCCGAAGATGGAGTAGCAGTAGGTTCAGTTTTAGGTTCAGATATTTCAGGTTCTTCGGATAATGAGCTAGTAGGAGTGATACTACCAGTCACCTCGGAAAATGAAATCGGTTCAGAAATATGTTCTGTTGCTTGAACTAGATGATCAGGATGTATGATTAACGAAGACTCTCCGGCCTCCAGTGACCCAACTCTACTTTCACTAGGTGTGACAAGAGATCGCAGCCCTTCAAGTTGACTTGGTGTAAATTCGGGAGGCTACCGCCGAAGTCGACGAGATTGTCTCGGTAATTCAATCACGATTAATTATTTAATTACTTCACACGAAAACAAAGAAAATCTCAAGAAAACCACCTAAAGTCTCTAAAGAACCAAACAATTTGAAGCACACGCCTAATAAATCTAGGAGATCAAACCA
>APFE031535961.1:3645-20590 GCA_000404065.3 Pinus taeda | reverse complement strand
TGGATTCAGCGCCCTGAAAAACCCCTGGGAGCCATTGATTGTGCAGAAACTAGCTATCAAACATGAGATTCCAATGAATTGCTGCCGGATTTTGACCGGAAAAATCCGTCAGAAAAACTTTCAAAAAGTCGCATTATAGACTACTGCTAATATATTTACCAAATTAAATAACTCAAATCTTAAATAACTACGAATGACTATCTCTCTTAATTATGGATCACAAAAGTCTTCGATCTAATATACAAATATTATATTAATATTATAATAATAATATTAAACTCTAATAATATTGATTATATTATATTATATTATAATTTAATTTATTGGTATATTTAATAATAATAATAAAATATATATATTATTTTATTTATAATTTTATATATTATTATTTAAATATATATATTATTATGAGTAATTTTTATTATTATTATATATATTAGAGTTTTATATAATTATTGTAATATTAATATATATTATACAATAATATTATATATAATTTTGGTTGTAATATTATATGTGATTATAATCTTATAAGTTATTAATAATCCTAAATACTAATAATAATTATTAATGTGGTTGATATAAGCTTATCAACATATATCAACTACATATATCAATCACATTGAAATATGTGGTTGTATATATGTTTCAAGTACACCTATCAGCGTATATCAATCATATTGGTAAATATGGTTGTGCTAGTTTTTTATTAACATTCATGGTAAAAGTACCTATAGAATTCAGCCAAGAGTTCCCCTTGACTACATCAAGTTTCTTGGTATGTAAGACAAAAAAATTGCATTTTGGTAATACTCCTTGATGTTCAATTCTAAATTATCAATCTCATTGTAATACTTGTGTAAGAGCTCTTTTAATATCCTCTTCTCGTGGTTTCAATCTGATTTCCAATTTAGCATCAATATAATTCCAATTGGTAAAGTCAATGGAAATGCTTACAATCTCATTTTGAATTCTCTTTAACAAACATATGAAATATTAATTGGTTCCAAAACACACCTAGAAGTTATTTATTACATAATAATCACTTTGTTTAGAGAATTTTCGGCGAAATCACATAAATGATCTTTTGTCGACGCATTTCGAACCAACCAGTGTGGTTCATCGTCAGGACAAGTTGAAGAACCGATCCAGCTTAGCTAGTTAAATAGTATGGGCAGAGACTCCAACAGCTAGAATGATAACGGCTAATTTTTGACCTTATGACCCCAGCCAGATAATTATATATTTTAATTATGATTATTCCTGGAAAATAGTTAAATTAGGTTAAATTTTATATAGAAAAAGGACTCCCACAAGTTAGTAAATCATTTATATATTTCCAAACCATTGTTTATTAATAATATTTATTATATATATATATATATATATATTATTATATATATATATATTAATAATAATAACTTTCCCATATTGGTTTATTAATAATAATTTATTTTTTGTTAATCAATTTAAATACGTAAAAATAATATAATAATTTATTTTATTTTATATTTATTATTATTCTCCTAATTATATTTAAGTAAATTAATATCATGGATTAGTTTATATATCAAATATGCATAATTAAGAAACGCGTCGATGAACCACACTAGCTAAGTTGGATCGATTCTTCAACTTGTCCTGACGATGAACCACACTGGTTGGTTCGAAACGCGTCGACAAAAGATCATTTATATGATTTCGCCGAAAATTCTCTAAACAATGTTATGGATCACAGAAGTCTAAATTCCTTAATAATAATCACTTATTTATTTATCACATAATGATTACTAGATAATAATTCTAGTTGCAATATATTGTAGGTATATTTCACTGAGCATGGGAAGCTCTCCAAAAAGAAATAGAGAACATGTCAAAATATTTGTTCACTTTGTAGATATAGTCAAGAAAACACTTCACATTTTTTTTTGTTCTTTCATTTTAATTTTATCTTAAAAAGTTTAAGTTGAAGTTGGGGAGTTTTAAGCTTCGAGAGGCTTTGGAAACATGAATCCATAGGTACATGTCTTTGGCTTACTCAACAAGACCTAAGGTTCTTTAAATCAATCCCATTTCTAGTTCTACGGGGAATATGCTTAGCTAGAAACTCTATTTTGTTTGAAAAGAAAGTGATGCTTAATTTTCAAGTAATCTCCAAGGTTAATACTTTATTTGCATATTCTAAATTTATTTTGAAAGTTAAATCACAAAGATGTCTATCAGAGGTACATGTGGACAGATCTTTCGCTTGGAAATATTTTCATAAGGCTTGTCAAGGTCCATATTTTATTAGTGGGATTGGTTTCATTCTATATCGTTCATGACATAATTCCAAGTCAAAATTAATATAAGAAGAACAAATAACGAAGGCAAATTCAAGGCCTTCAACAAAATTTTACTAAAATCTTGTTTGAATGGAAGGATTGTTTTTTTTGTTAAGCTTGGAAGGACCTTTCATTTTCTATTTATAATCGGCAATTTTGCACCACATAGTTTGGCTAGGTGGCCTCAACTTGCCCAATGGGAAACCAAGTCTGTTGGCCACCTATCCTCATTGTAAGCCATCCAAAAACAATAGAGTTTCAATCTCTCTAGCCAAGCTATATATGTCTTTGTTTCATGACCAGACTCTCTATTTCTATCTATACATATACTTTCATAATGAAAATTAAATGCTAACTAAATATATAACAAAAGTAAACATGGTAAACTGACTAGCCCTTCTGCTCCTCTAAGGCTGATTCCACAGATGCAAGATCCTTAACAGTTGCTCCAGGCATCTTCGACAATTCCAGAATGCATGGAATGTGTCTTTCAATTTTTTCCATTCTAATATCCTTCTTATGGAGTTGGCACTGGATTTTCTGCAGATCTTGTTTGTAGCTTGACATCCCTTGGAGAGAAACCGATATACCCGTCGAGATTTGTTCCACGGATTTAACCCACAAGTTTTTCATTAGCCAGTATAGGTATAACGTTTGCTTGAATTGCATTATCCTGCCTCTGGTATTCCCAGGGTTTGGGACGAGTGTCGTCTAATTTTCCATATCCTCCTCTATCTCACTACCCTACTTAATTTCCTCTTCTCGTTCCTCTAACAGATTCCATATGCCATCATATGTGCCCTTTCGATATGTCGTAGCAGCTTCACTGATAATATGCTCTACCGATTTCCTCTCACTGTAGGGCTTCGACGTGCTATGCTCCTTATTCTTTCTGGGCTCCCTGCCCTGTCTTCCACGTCCATGACCTCTTGCTAGCCGAGTCATTTCAACGTTGTTCGTCACTTGTTCACAACAAAGATTTGTTAACCAAAAGCACTTTGACATATTATATTATTGGTTACTGTCCTTACTTGAATTTTCAATTTCATCATTCTCCCCATTCATTTCCTTTTTCCATTTACTATTAGTACCAAAAGCAAGATGGGTGGAGAGCCAGTCCTTAGAAAGGGTCTGGCTCCAGATCACTTCTAACTTCTCACCCCTCCACCCCTAGTGCCTCTCACATGCCGCATGGTTGAGCATCCTAGGCCAAGGCCACACAAGTGATCCTAGCCTCAGCCCAACAGGTTTCCCTCTGTGGAATATAGTCCATTTCCCCTCTGCCGGGTGAGCTAGACCAATTCCTCTATCATTTTCATACCTAACATCACCCTCAAGGGTCCTATAAATTCTCTTAACGTGGGAATTTCTCCCAGTACCCCAGAAGTTGAAGTGATTTTGGCATCAAGGTCAGGCTCCTACTTGACATATTAACTGAACCTCACTACCCTCAGCCTCAGACGCAAAGCCTATGCCTACCAGACCCTAGCGACCAGCCCCACTCAACCCTCAGTTTGCAGTACCCGGATTCCCATTTCCAAACAATGCCAAGTCCAAACATCCAAAGGCAAGGTTAATACCCAGCAAGCTCAATACAAGGATGCATAGCCAAAACATTGCAGCTTGAAGCCTCCTCCATTTCCCCCAACATTTCCCCCAATTACCCTTCCCAATTATCCCCCTCTCCCCGCAACAAAAACAAAACTAGGTTGTCATTGCAAAGGAGGCGAAGAGCCAAGAAACATACTTGTTGTCGCTTATAGACCGTCTCCAAGTCTGGTGTCACTGGTGTCGATGCCTTCGCTTGCCTTTGCTCCATATCCTTACTCCGCAAGCAAACTTACTATCCTTACCCGCATGTCTACCCTCAGTTTCTATAAAACCTATCTCTCCACTGTCATCTCTACCACCTTTCCCACCACCCTTGCATGTACTCATGCCAAGGGCCACCACACCCATCGCTTTGAGTATGTAGGGGGCGGTGGTACATAATTCATCTGTACACTTCATTACTTCCCACAGGAATTTCCATCCACTGGCACGCACACCGATCGAGGTGGAAGGATTATTAAGTTTCAAGTCATGGGTGATTAATTTATTATCATTATTTAGATTAAAGGAAGCCTCCAAGCATTAAATGATTCTCTCCTCCCAATATCACAACAATTAATTGCAATTTATAATCAACTTCTTTGGGTCATGTATACTTATATTTATAGAAATCACAACTAGATTGAATATCAACTCTCAAAGGAAAGGATATCGAGAGGTTATATTTTGAAATAAGGTTTACATGATTTTAATTTAAGTATCAATAATTATTTGATGCATTGTAGGGCTTTAATCTCCATTGAATATTCTAGAATATTCTTAGTGGTACTCACAAATTAAAGGTCGAGATTTATTTCCATATGTATGCCCTTTTTGTCCTTTTAATTAAACTAATTAATTTTTAAAAATGTCATATGAACATGGGTTATGGTATTTTGGCAAGTGGTATTAGTGACCCACGATATTGTAACAAACTATATTTATACATTAGAATCTCCATGGTAAAGTGAGAGTGAATCTTGTTATATATCTATGTATATATATTCTTTTTATAATTAATAATTTAAATAAAGTTATAATTTAGTTGACTTTTATGATTTTTTTTAATCTTGACAATGTGAGATGTACCATGAATTGCTTCCTATTAACATTTATCAAACATTTAATTTATATGGCTACACTAGTATATAATAATTTTAAAAAATATAAAAATAGTTAGTTGGGTTGAAGAATTCTCATCCTCCCCACCAAGTTTCAAACCTTGTAAATTGTTCAGTTTGCATAAGCCAATTGTTAATTGAGAATATTTCACTTTTACTTATAGGTTGGAGGTTGATGTGCTTGATTACATGTTAACAAAAGAGATACAATAAATAAATGATAATATGCATCATATATTAACATAAAATATTCCTTATTTAATATTTCAAAGATATTTATCATATCAAAATATGATCTTACCAAGATTATAACCAAGGTTAAATATTGTCTTGCATCTTGTATATGTCCCAACCATGAACCAAGGAGTATTGTTGACTTAATTATTATGTCACTTCTTACGCAGTGACATCTATGATCGGTTCAAAGCTATTAGTTTGTCTGTACTAGAGCAATTTTTCAAATGTCCATAGTTAACATTAGGCTTTTGGCTGAAATTTTTGCGTGGCGCAATGCATTGCCCCATCCCCGGCTCCAGAATTCGAGGGTCGACGTCATCTTGCTATGCATTGTAGATCAGATTTAACAGTGTAGGTATAGAGAAGGGAAATCCTTCATACAGCTGGGAATTAACTTGGACTGCTTTGAACTCTAGTGGTGTTAATCTTGTTTTAAGACTGTTGGTGGAGAATTTATTATTATGGTTGATGGATCATCGAGAAGTGAATTTAGCTATTTTTTGTTCAAAGTGGTTGTTTTATTTTTTTCTTGGTGTTGTGGCACTCATTAAGGCTAGATTTCTTGTTTTTGTGCCTGTGTTTTCTATGCTACTTTACTTCTCGTCATTAGGTTTTCCTTGTTACCAAGTGAGGATTTATTTTTACTTCGATGGGTGCAACCAGTAAGATTTTTGTGATGCTAAATTTGTTCGGCTATGTGGCAGGATGTAGGTTTTCCAACCTCCTTGGTGACGATTTGACAGGTAAATGTATGAACATTATTTTCTGATTTAATGGTCATGGTGCATAATTTGGAGTTCTAATGGTTCGTTGTTTCACAAAATTTGTAGGTGAGGCTTTATAATTTCGTGAATCATCATGCATCCAATCAAAACCAATGCATGAATCAATGAAAGGGATGAACAACGAAGTTGGTGGAGAGGGGCACCGCAATGGCAACTGTTAGTGAAAAAATAGTGTTATGCATGCGACACTTAGGAAAGACAATGAAAAATTTGAAAAAAAACTTCTACAAGTTAAAACAAACTAAAACACTGGTGGTCGTTCAATAAAACATGAAAAACAACACTCACACAAGCCAAGGAAATAGAAGCAACAAAAAAAGCAGCAAAAGACTTGAAAAGAAAAACTTACCTGAAAAATTTCCATCGACTATGCCAAAGGATCCTAGATGCCTTGGGAATGTCACAGCTCCAAGATCAAATGTGTAGAATGAGCTCAAGGGTGTCATTTAAAGAGATTTATTAGATTTAGGGTTTATGACATGCATGCCACAAATCTAGGAAAAAGCGACACTTGGTGGGAAGTTTCTAAAATCGAATTTGTATGTAAATCCTAGTGCTAAAAATAAATCCCTATTTTTTAGGGATGATTTTGTCTTTTTTTTTTTTCCTTTTTCCAGGAAAGGCTTCCATGCATGCATGGGAATATTGTGCAGTTCTAGAGGGAACCAGACAACTTGTTGGTACATGCATCAGACAACAACATGAGGAATGCTTCTGCAAAATTACTAGGATGAATGGATCTGGATGCCTCTCCTGCTCTGCACAATTTCCCAGTTGAAGACAACCTACCAGCTGGGTCTCTGCAATTCTTGAGCTGAAGCCTAATGGCTGGATGTTTTGCGCAATTTCTCTAAGCAAGGTTGTCTGTCGAACTTCTCTGCACATTTCTAGAGAGCAGGGCTGACTGTCAGGCTTATCTATGTAATTCCTGAGAGCAAGGCTAGTTTCCCTCCAAGATTGCGCAGTTTTCCAAGACAGCGCAACAACCAGATGTGAACCAAGTCACGAGGTCATCTTGTGGTTGGTAGGCAAAAAAAGGTTAGCGAACACAACCTGCAAAGTGAAAGATAACTTCAAATAAAACACAAGTACCTGAGAAGTTAAAGACATATTGCTAAGATTTGAGGAGGGAGGCTCCAGAACAAATCGAAGGAAACATTTTGGAGGGTGGTTGTGGCCGCTACAACATTGGAGACACACTGGTAGAAATTTGTCTCTCTTTATGGACCTAGTTTCGTGAAAAGTGAGTCTAACTCCTTCGGAAGTATTGTTCGATTCTTTGATCGTCATGGCTTCCATACTAGTTTGAGTGAAAGATGTAGTCCCTGTCATTCTCTTGATCGATCAAGACACATACCAAGACAAGTTAAATGAGTTGTTTCGATTAGGGATGAGGGGTATATTGATGCACATGTAATATAAATGTTAGAGTTTTAGTTTCATCTTTGGTGTTGCTCCATTGCCAGCAGGCCTAGACAGTACCCCGACGGAGTCACGCAGGAACACAAGCATCGATCCGTTGCCAGTGAGAATGGTCAATACCCTAGTGGAGTTACTTGCATCACCTCTCTGCGTAGGAAGCCTTTCTTTTCTTTCATATTTATTTTATTTTTTTCATTTTCAGAGAACTATGCATATGCACTTATTTATTTTCATGAGGTGGAAGAGGGATCCCGACTTATTGAGATAAGAAGAGGTTGTACCTTTAGATAAGTATGTTATATATACCTCTGACATACTTGTTAAGTTTTTCCCCCTCACCTTACTCTACTTGACTAAGCTCACAAGGGTTAACTGATTATAGAAAAGTTGATTAGAGTAGGTGGTACTAGTAAAAAGTGCAAGCGTTGTGTTTTCACCAAGACTTACTCTAAACAAAATATATTTTCCATTAGAGTATCATCAATTGAAGACAACAAGCTCTTCTTAAAGAGAGAGGACAATAGATAACTAATTGTTGATAGTTGTACAAGTCCTCTTGTACTTCACCTTGCTTGTCTTAAGAGCCAAACACGACTTCATGCAAAGCTAAACCTACGGGTGCATAAAAATAAAACTAAACAACAAACAAAGGAAAGAAGTAAATGAAAGAAAAACATGAAATAAATGAACAACATGCAAGCAAATCAAACAAGAAAGAAAAGTAAACAGGAAGCAAAGACTACTCCTACTCCTACACTAAATAGTGCATGGGCCTACTCACGTGAAGTGATATTTCCAATGCAGCCACCGGTGCATTGGTTGGCCCATCTTGGTGGAGGCATAGTTTACAAGAAAGATAAACATGTAAACCAATGCATAAAAAGGATAAAACAATGAAGACCAACATGCCCGAAGTTTAAATGCGTCCACATAAAAGAAAAGAGTAAAAGCACAGGACAAACATTCTGTGGACATATCATGGTGATGCAACACAATGTGCACAAACGATGAGCATGTACCCTCTTTTGATCATGAAAAACGAGAAAACATGAAAAAGGAAAATGACTTTTTCTTAGCAAGAGTGCTCGATGTGTATTATTACTCTAATGCATGAGTGATAAGATCATGTGATTCAGGTGGAGGAGGTGAAATCTTTGAACTAGATTGATCTTCAATGCAAATGGGAGAGTGATGAGGAGCTTGGGATGTTTCAACAGATTTTTGATATGAAGCGGATCTGACCTCAAGAAAGTGAGAAACTGACATAACCATTAGCTCAAGCTGAAGTGCCTCGACATCCCTAGGGGTCTCCACTTCATCAACAGGTATATCGTCAAAGACCGGTGGCTTAGAAAGATCAACAACGACTTAATCGACATCATGATCGAATGAAGGAGTACAAATATCATTACAACCACGATCAAAAAATTTGATATGTTCATCGACATCCTCATGATCTGATGAATCATACAGAGGGGTTGATGAGAAAAAAGAATGTTCACACTCTGATTTTTTCATAAAGAAAAGATGATACATTGAGAGGGTTCAAAAACAAAGATGTGTCATCTCCACAATCAAATGACAAACTGACATCTGGTGTGTTCTATGAATGATCGGAAGTAAAAACATCAGGGGATGGATTTTCACAGGAAAAATCAAAAATGACAGAATCATAAAAGATGTCAGGAAAAAGAGGATGAGACGTGAAAAGAAGGAGATCATCCTTCACTGCATGTTCTTCTTTGTATACCCACAAATACTCATCATAAATGACAGTGTAGATTGGTTTCTCAACCCCAATTCCGTCGACAAGTTGATCTTCGTGAACAACAAATGTGGATTCTAGAATAGGAGAACACAACACAGTACAATGCGGAGGATCAAAGGAACCATAGGAAGGAGGTTGTGAATACAAGACAATGTGACAACCAACAAGCTTTCAATCCAAATCTGCACAGATGTTCAGAGCAAGTGGAGTGGGAGGATGTGACAGTTCAACAGATGGGTTCGCAACTTCTCCCACCTTGAACTGTGGAGCTAGAGTTGTTTGATGATAAGTGGACAGAGGTCACTTGTGACAACAACCTTTTCCGTCTTGCGTTTGGAAACTCTAACATCGAGGTATGCTAGGAGGTGTTCAAATGATTCTAAGATATGTCGATTTTCATATATGTGAAGAAGATACTGAAATATTTCATTGAGAAATTTCCAATCAATTTCATATTTTGGGATTTGAAAAGCGATATTTTGGAAACGTTTCCAAAATCGTAAAAGGGATTCATCAAGTGCTTTCCACAATTCCAGAATTTTTTTTTTTGAGTTCTTTACGATCATAATGATAAAAATAATGGGCCAACTCTCTGATCAATTGATCATAAGAGTGAATGGAATTTGCGGGCAATGTGACACACCATTGCAATGTGTGCCCTAGAAACATGAATGCAATTAATAATCAGTCAATTTGATCCTCATGGACTTCATTCCTTTCATAGAAACCCATGAAGACAACACCGTGACTAAGCAAATTTTCTCCCCATTTACCATCATATGTGTTACATGACAATTCATTTTAGAGATCCTATGACACTTCAAAATCACATCTGTGAGACAGACATGTTGGAGGTTGGATTGTAATGTATGTCATGAAAGATGTGCAGATATTCAAAACAGAATTTGAGGACTCATCTTTTCATCTAGCCCTTCTTCTAGTGCCAAAAATGATGATGGTGTTGGGCCCACCGACATGTCAGGGGATTTCCCTAGTAATAAGTCCCAACTAGACATCAGACCGTTTGGAGTAGGAGTCCCAGCAGTGTGTAGTAAAGTTATGCATTGACTGTGATAGCGCACAAAGGTAAGTGTGATATCTTTGTCGGAAGTAAGTGTGTGACCTTTCAGCGAGTCAAGTGAGATGCATGGGGGGTTCTAATACATAGAGGGGAAAAGGAAGTGCATCTCTTAGAAGCCTGTAATAGTACGCAACCTGAAAGGAACACACGAGTGTAATGACATTACAAGCTAGAAGCGAAATATTCCACAGCCCAAAGTGAAGGGTTAAACCACAAACATGACTTCAACAAGATTCATACAATCGTATACAAAATAGTTCATACACAAATACGTAAGTTAAACAACTTACATTGCTAAAGTAACCAGAATATTCAAACTACAATAACAACATATGCATGAAGACGTGTTGGCTCTGTTATATTATATAAAGTGAAATTTCCATCCATATAGACACCATTGGCAACCACTCTAAGCCCCAATCGTAGAACATTACAGTCAACACCGCCTGCTCCTCCAAAGAGATGTACTTGCTCTACGTTGTGGAGAATTCAAGGCTTGTCATAATACTCTACAAGCCCTCTCTAACAATGCCTAGCCAAAAGCTTGGCTCCCAAAATCCAGTAAAATGAGTTATGAGGTTCTATATACAGCAAAGGGTTGAGTGACCCTTGACATTCCCCTTTGACTCTTAGACTACCCTCATGACTCTTCAACTTCATTACATATAACTCTTTACATTACATATGATTGTTTCCATTCTACTAATGACACTTCTAATTTCACTTACAATACATTTACAATTATACAATTTCCACATATACCCATGTGGGACAAAATAGGCTTGATTCAGCCCGATAACACAAACAACATCACTTGGGGCCTTGGGGAAAGACCAGCGTGGTAACCTCCTCATGGTGATCCTCGGTGACGAACTGATACCAAGCTTGGTACTGCTCTATTATGTCCCCATACTATTTGATGGCATCTTTGTCAAAGCAGACCCTTGTCTCCATGGATTCTAGGTATATGCTTCTAAAACCCCTTTCCAACTCATCCTGAAGCATGTGTAATATTTTCCTAAGTGTGGCTGGACCACAGATGTACCTCTGCATGTTTTCTACGTTAAGTTTCAAGTCAGCATTGGTGGCTTCGTGCATCAACTGCCCAATGTACCTCTCGATATCCAACATGACTTGGTTCTTCCTCATGGCCTGGGTGAGGGTTCTGATGAAAGGGATCTTATGCATTAGAACTATGATCTAGACTCCTGAACAACCGTGCATAAGAAGCCTCAATGCTAGTGATGAGCTGAGGGATTTGCTCATAGTTCTAGATCTGCATCTGAATGTGTGCTTTGTCTAGCTCAGCTTATGGCTTCATCTTCTTGTGCAAGTAAAGTGGGGCTCCCTTGTACCTCATTGTCCATTCTTGCATGTGTGAAATAGTAGTGTGAACGTCTCTGAGATTTTATGTTGTCTACATGCGCTGCTACTAAAAACTGTACATATGGACAACCTCTTTGTGCATAGTGACAAATATGCTATACATTGTCTACATGGTAGCTTCCAAAGTTGATATCTCCATCAGGATTTCTTTCTTCATTTCTTCCATAGCGAATCATGTGGACTGCTTTGTTCTCTGCCTAGCCTCTTGCAAGTCCTTCACCATCCATTCATTCTTTTTTATCAAGAACTTGATTGTTGAACTCGTGGCTTCTGCATAATCCTTAGAAGCCTTGGCCATGGCAACTAGATATCTTCTAACATCTGGTGCAATCACACTTTCTTTTGTGTGCGTAGGTGATATATGATCAACCAGGATCTTCTTTCTTCGTGCATGTGCAATCCTTTGTTGTGTCTCGTAAAATGCCAGATTGTACACATCTGTCTCCAGATCATCTTCAAGGAGGACAACTTCTCCTTTCTCACTCGGGCCTGGTTGTGGTTCTGGAGGTGGCGGAGACTGTGGTACAACCTCAGATTCCCTTGGCATGAGATCGATTTCTTGGTCCTCTAGCTATGGTTCTATCTCCATGTTTGTTACCTCGACCAACTGCTCAATCTGTTGAGAAAGTTCCTGAACCTACACCTTCTTACCCTGTTCATCATCTGCTAGTTGCTTTGCTATTTCAACTTGCATCTGCGCAATTTTCTCTGATAATGCACCTTTTCCTTCTTCCTGTTTTTGTTTCTTCCTTTCTTCATTCTCTCTCCTCCTGAGTTCTTGCTCTGCTTTCAGCTTCTTCTCTGTCTCCTGCAATCTCCTTTTTGTCTCTTCCAATACTTGCTTATCCGTCTTTCTTTGTGCTACTCTCATGTTGTGTTGTCACCTCTTTTCATCTATCTCCAAAGCTACTCTCTCAATAAGTGTGTCATCTTTGAAATTGTAGATTTTCTCAGCCTCTTCGCTCTCAAAAACCTTCCTCTTTCCTTTATCTTGTGTTGTTTTGCTACTCACTGTTGTTGTTGTTGTTATTGCTTCTTGCAGTGCTGCTTTCCATTCTACAACCATGTTGATTAGTTCATTGGGCCTAGAGAAGTTATAGCAATACCTCCAAGGATTTTCCTCTGGTCAATGACATGCCCCATGGACCCATGGAAAGTACACCTTCACATAGTGGTTCTTTCATATGAAGTGCAGATCATACGGATTGAAAATCTTGGTGTCGAACCCGAACTTCTTCAAGTCCTCCGTCTCGATGTCTGCATCTTTCAAGGTACATATGTCGTACAACCCAATCCGCAAAGGAAGAGTGGACCATGGTACCTTCTTCCTCCTATGCAGTCCTATTGATAACCCTGTGGAGATGTGGTATGTAACCTCTTGCATGACCAGCTTGTCTGTGGCAAACCTCAGTAGCTCATGTGGAAGCTTCTCCACGTTAAACATCCTGATGAAGGTGCCACTAAGTGAGGCATACCAATCTGAAATGTTGAGCAATGTATACATGCAAGGTGGATCATGTTCAAATATCATCCTGTACAGCAGGGTGATGAAGTGGTTAGAGAGTCTCATCATGACTCCTTGGTAGCTGCACTCGGAGGGAAACTTGTAATAAACATTCACATCTTCCTCTGATTGTGTCCATGTCCAACCCATGCCAGGGAATTGTTGTTGGCACGTATTACATCAAGCAGGTGTGAAAACGTATAGAATCTTGCTTTTCCATCCTTAGGCAGATTATGGGCATTTGAAACATGCACTTTTAAGAAAAGTCTTTCAATAGAAATCACATATGAGAATTTTTTAGCCAACGCACTTCGAACCAACAAGTGTGGTTCATCATTAGGACCAGATGAAGAGGCAGATCATGGCAAAGGAATAAATAGAGAGCAATGTAGAGACCATAATTTCAAGTAACGACTATATTTGAACAATAATATTTAAATTATGATATTAATTTATTAATATAATAAAAAATATTAATAAGTAACAACTATATTAAATGATTAGTTTTTGAAAAATAATATTTAAATTAATTTATTAAAATCGATAATTATTATAATATATATATATATAATTATATATATATATATATATATATATATATATATTTCTCAAAAATAATCGAAATAATAATTAAAAAAAAAAAAAATCAAAGTCGAACTCCAAACAAGGAAGGGAAGTCAAAATTTATAAAAAGCAGTCAAGACCCTAATCCAAAGAAGATCATTTAATAAATAAAATAATTAATGGAAATAAAATAAACTAAATTAAAATAATTAATGGAAAATTAAAATATGGGGTTGAGGCCCATTAAACAAATAATAAAAATACTAAAAGGAGTTAAGAACGAAAAGGATGATAAAATACTAAAGAAAACACAAAGGATAAAGAACATAAACTCTAATGAAGAATAAACCAACAACAAATATTATAAAAAGGAAATCAATACCTACATAGATAAATAAACAAACAAAATAAATCCCAAAAAGAAACCTAAAAAAATAGGAGGACAAGACAGGGACCCAACTTTTACTAATAATACAACCATCATCTTTATTCAAATTATTGGGTCTTTTCTTTTTATTTCTAGGGCTTCCCTCAATTTACGATGATGGAAATGACTAACCCTAGCAATGACTTGGGCCTCCTCAATGCAAATGTGATGCTTAGATTTATCTGCATGCTCTGCCAAAGCAGAGAAGCAAGTCCTACCATGCTTGATGTTAGCAGCATGCTCACAAATCCTTTGATTAATCGAGCAACTAGTCTCACCAACGTAGGGAGTCCCACAGGAGCCAACATGTCCAACCAGTTGAAAGGCCTTCCTTCATTTTCCAACTGATCCAACCTAACAACTCAACTCTGCGGGAAGGTCTCTATGCTCTCTTAACCATACAAGAAACATGCGAATAAGACCAAAAATTGGTAAGCCTTTATGAGTGACTTCGTCTTGTAGACCTAGTTGGGTGTTGTCCTGAACTTCGACGGCTCGTTTAACCAACACTTCAAGATATCTCTTTTGTTCACATTGTTGTTGGGAGTGAAGAATAGTGCATCCATGTAGTTCACCAGCTGCGGCATGTGATACATCTGATGCTAGTTTTATGACCGGAAGGTGGCAAGATGTGTTCCATTGGCACTGCTCAGTGTCATCATCTCGGGATTAGTATGTGAGATAACTTAGTGAATGATATATACACATGGGAAGGTGGGGTACCTACATGCAACCCTGTACAAGCCTGACTTATGAATGTTGACATAGACTCGAGGATATTCTATATCTTCCTTGAAAGTGCCTGCAAATATGTCCTTTATCTCTTGCCATGTGATCTTCATGTCCTTCTCTACAAACAATTGTGTGGCTATGTAGATGGGAAATTTTATTGGCACCTATTCAACCACGGCTCCAGTGCCGCACTCTATAATTTCCTTTGATCCATCTCTCTTGGAAACCCTTATGCCTATGCTACTAAGAGACTACTCAAAAATTGATCTACCTGGAGATAGAGTGGACACTCATGGTAAGAAAATTTCAGTTTAAAACACAATGCACTTCATGGATCGACATGCAACAAATTGGGCAACTGTTGGGAAAGATTATGCAGTGGTGACTCCGAGTCTGGGAGACTGTGAGTTGGAAATGCACATTGCGCAGTCCCAGCATCCAGTGAGCTTGCTACTAACTGGAACTGCACAGAGCGCAGTCCAGCTAGGTTGACTGTGGACTGGGACTACACAATGCGCAATTTAGTTCAGCTTGACTCTTGGATGGAACTACACATTGTGCAATCCCAGTGGGAAATACTGGGCACTGACTCTGTCAGACCAGGCAGTAACTCCTCAAACAAAAATTGATTCGTATGTTTATTCCTTCGGGGTGGCCTTATTATATACATGAGGGAGAGACTGTTCAATTCATCTCCCAATGACTGTTCACAATACTTATTTATTTATTTACATTATGTTCATCCAATCCTGATGATTAGGTGTCAACATTCCACCCCTTAATCTAAAGGGATGTTGGTGAGTCCAAGCATCATTCTAAATCATTCAAGATTTTCTCTTCTAAGCACTTTGGTGAAGATGTCTGCAATTTGCTCATTAGTGGAACAATGACAGAGATGGATTGTTTTGGCCTCAACATGATGTCGAATCAGATGATATTTAGTATTGATGTGCTTCGTTTGATCATGGAACTTTGGGTTCTTGGCCAACTTTATTGCAGAGGTATTGTCAATCATGAGTGGAGTTGATTGTACTTGTTTTACCTGCAAATCTTCAAGAATTTCCCTAAGCCACACAATTTCTTTTGTTGCTTTAGCTGTTGCCACGTATTTTGCTTCTGTTGTGGAATCTGTTGGGACTGATTGTTTGCGTGATGTCCAGGGGACAGCTCCTGATCCAAGACTCATAGCATATCCTGAAGTTGATACCCCAATTTCTTTGTCTCCATAGAAGTCTGAATTAGAGTATCCAATCAAACTGAAGTCGTCCACCTATGTATACTTGATTCCAAAGTCTTGAGTTCCCTTCAAGTACCTTAGAACTCTTTTTGTAGCAGACCAATATCCCTCACAAGGCTTTTGCATAAACTTGGAGATGATTCCAACAGCGAACGAAATGTCTGGTCTGGTAGTAGTTAGGTAGTTGAGACTTCCTACAAGTTGTTTATACTTTGTTGCATCCTCAAATTCTTTTCCTTCAATAGATGTGAGCTTTAAGTTTTGTTCCATTGGAGTAGTAAAAGGATTGCACTCTGTCATGCCAAACCTATTCAACAGATCTCCAATGTATTTCTTTTGAGAAAGAAATATCGACTTTGGATGTTTGGTTACTTCAATGCCAAGATAGTAATGAACATAGCCCAAATCAGTCATTTCAAAACTTTTCCCCAATTCCTTCTTTATGGATGCAATGTAGCTTACATTGTTCCCTGTCATTAAAAGATCATCTACATATACCACAAGATATGCAACTATTTTGCCAACTTTCTTGACAAATAAAGTTGCATCATCAAGATCAAAATGATTGAAGTTGAGTTTCAGAAGATGCTCAGTTAGTTTTTCATACCAGGTTCGTGGTGCTTGTTTGAGGCCATACAAGGACTTCACAAGTTTGCATACTTTATGTTCATGTCCTTTCACAGCAAATCCTTCAGGCTGGGACATAAAAAAAAATTCTTTTAGATCTCCATTCAAGAAGGCAGTTTTTACATCCATTTGATGGACTT
>APFE031535957.1:2462-42971 GCA_000404065.3 Pinus taeda | reverse complement strand
TTCAACCTTAGTGGATTTGATATCATGCATTATAGACTTTACTTCAGATGCAAGAGCAAGAGGATCATTATTTTTACTGTTCAAGAGTGAAGAGTTTAATCATGAGTTGAACAACTTCAAGTGCAGAATGTGAGTCATAGAGTTCTTTCAACGAAAAAAGTATAAGAGGAGGCTTGAGGGTCACTTGGAAAACACACTGAGGGAGACCAGTCAGTTCAATTTCTAGAGCGGGGTTAGCCGAGAAATTGAACTAGTGGTTCGTTGAGTAGTTAGGAGGTAGCAAGTACGAAGCAGAGAGCCAGTATCAGCCATTGAAGATCACTGCTGAGGTAGGAGAGGTAGACACAGGGCTTTTTAGGAAGACGCAGAGGCAGCAGAAGACTGCGCAGTCACTAGCTGGGCCTGTGTGGGTGACGTAGGGTGGCCCAGGGCTGACGCAGAGGGTTGGAGAACCATGCAGAGGTCAACTGGGCTGACGATGGGATTTGGAGAAATGCTCGAGAATTATTTCTCTTTGTGGATAAGCCAGTTTGGCACCCTGTTGTACTGAAGAATTGTTGAATAATAAAAACCTCCCTTGCTACACCGGTTTTCCCGCATTAGGTTTTTCTGGGGACTATTGTCCAAAATAACTGTGTCAATGTGTCGATTCTTGTGCATATGTTTGTTTCTGTATTACAGTGTGATATCTGCAACAATATTTATTTTAATGTTTATTGAAGTAATTTCATGAATAACTTATTGTGGAACAAGTAGGAAGAGTAAATCAGTCGCTGCAGTGATAGAATTCTCACCTGGTATCAGAGTGAGTAATCAGAGACAGGAGGGGAAAATCAGTTATGGGTGGTGACCATGATGCAAAGGCATCCACGTCAGGGGACTCACACAAATTTTCAAAAAATTGCACAAGAGAAAGAGATGTCGATTTCTCTATGTTAGCTTCCAAGCTGGAAGAAGAGGTGGCGTGTGTGACTAGTGCTACATCATCAGAAGTATGGTATATAGACAGTGGAGCCTCGTGGCATATGACGAGAATCGGGGAGTGTTTCTCAGAATATCGAGAAGAGAAGATGAATTTTTAGATCACCATGGGGAACAAGGCAAAGTGTACTCCAGTAGGGAAGGGTACCATAGTCTTTCAGACAAAATCAAGAGAACGGTTCTGTGCTACAAATGTGCTACATGTACCAGGATTGGAATGAACTTACTTTCCGTATCGCAAGTACAAGGCAAGGGCTATGACATCTACTTCATCAAGGAGAAGGTATATGTCAAACACTCAAGCTAGAAAAAGAAAGTGCAAATCGGAATCAAAAGTAATCAGTTGTATAGATTACAGCTAGAATCACCAATGGCACTAATAGGCAGTCAATGAGACAAGGACTTGAATGAACTATGGCACAAAAGAATGGGTCATTTGCTCCATGGAGCTCTGAGAATTCTCAGGAGCACTGTAATAGGAGTTTCGGATCTGAGTACGGAATGAGATGATGTATGCAGGGGATGTGCTCTAGGAAAGTATGCCAAGGTAGCATTTCCTAGGAGCAAACACAGGGCCAAGAGTGTACTAGGATTGGTACACTCAGATATCTGCGGACCTATGTTCGTCAAAGCTCTCAATGGTGCTGAGTATTTCCTTACCTTCATTGATGACCACTCAAGAAAAACATGGATTTATTTTTTGAAAACCAAGGATGAGGTTTTCTGTCAATTCAACGAGTTCAAGGCTCTGGTGGAGAATCTGACTAGGAGGAAAATAAAAGTTTTGCGCTCAAATAATGGTGGAGAATATGTCGATAAAGACTTCACTGATTTTTGCGCTAAGGAGGCCATTAGAAAAGAGTGGACAACTCCCTACAATTCGGAGCAGAATGGGGTAGCAGAAAGAAAGGACATGACTATTGTAGAAGCAACTTGAGCCATGATGTATGATCAGAATATGCCAAAATTCCTATGGGCGGAAGCATGCAACACAACAGTCTATGTTTAGAACAAGACTCCTCATCGGGTATTGGGCAAGATTACTCTAGAGAAAGTCTTCACAGGGAAGACACCTGAAGTCAGTCATTTCAGGATATTTGGGAGTTTAGCATATTGCCGCATACCTGAAGGAAAGAGGAAGAAGCTGTATCAGACTGCGGAAAAGGGATATCTGATGGGATATAGCAAGAACGCTAAGGCATACAGAATCTATCTTCCAGGGAGCAGGAAGGTTGTAGTACAACGAGATGTAAAGTTCATGGAGGACAGGGCTTTCAGAAGATCTCGCGAGATGCCTTCCGAGGAGTAGTCGAAAGAGGAGCCGTTGGTTAAGCCTCTTCAACCAATAGAAGTAAAGAATTCTTCCTCAGGACAGGAAGATTCTCAGGTTGAGGAGGAGGAGCGATCAGAAGCACCTGCTGGCAGAGGAAGAACTAGTAGGGAACTTTGTTAGATTCTGCGAGATGCAGAGGACTTCATTGGTGTGCCAAGAAACAATAAGAGGGAGCAAAAACAACTAGATAGATATCATGCATTAGTAGCTCAGGATGGAGAGCTTGCCAGTTTCAAGGAAGTAGCTCAACATCAGGTTTGGCTTGATGTGATGGTGGAGGAATACAACTACATAATGGTAAACGATGTCTGGGAGGTGGTGCCAAGACCTCAAGACAAATTAGTGGTAGGTTCAAGATGGATCTACAAGATCAAATACGTTGTAGACGGTAGTGTTGAGAAATACAAGGCCAGGTTTGTGGCTAAGGGGTATGTTCAAAAGGAAGGGATTGACTATGAGGAGACTTTCGCCTTGATAGCCAAGTATACATCTATTAGAACCGTGATATCTCTTGCAGCCCAGATGGGATGGGAGATCCATCAGATGGATGTCAAAACGGCATTTCTGAGCGGGGTAATAGAAGAGGGTGTGTACGTTGAACAACTAGAGGGCTTTGAAACTCATGAGAAGAAGTCTCATGTATGCAGATTGAAGAAAGCCTTGTGTGGGTTGAAATAGGCACCGAGAGCATGGTATGGTCAAATAAATGGCTACTTGCAGAAGATGGGGTTTGTCAAGAGTGACACGGGTCTGAATCTCTACTATTTGGTTGTAGAGAACGAGCCGCTAATCTTAGTATTGTATGTGGATGATCTCTTTCTGACAGGATCATCCAGACTCATTGGGGATTGCAAGAAGAATCTAGCCACAGAATTCGATATGAAGGATTTGGGATGAATGCACTACTTCCTAGGATTGGAAGTTTGGCAGTAGAAGGGAGAAATCTTCCTTGGGCAAGGGAGGTATGCTATAAAAATCCTGAAAAGATTCAGGATGGAGGATTGTAGACCTATGGCTACGCCAATGATCACCAATTGGAAGAAGATTGATGCATCAAAAGACAAGGATGTCGATCCCACCCTATATAGGCAGCTCATAGGGTCCTTGATGTATTTGGTCAATACCAGGCCAAACATTTGCTATGCTGTCAACTCCCTTAGTCAGTTCATGGTGGAACCGAAGAGGGCGCACTGGGCAGTAGCCAAACATGTTCTCAAGTACTTACAGGGAACAATCGATTATGGACTCTTGTACACTAGGAGTAAGGATATTAGATTGAGTGGATTTACTAATGCAGATTGGGTAGGAAGTTCAGTGGATCGGAAAAGTACCTTTGGGTATTGTTTCAACATTGGATCGGGAATGATCTCCTGGTGCAGTAGGAAATAGAAGTACGTGGATCTGAGCTCATCTGAGGCAGAATATATGGCGGCAAGCACAGCTTCGTGTGAGGCCATATGGCTTAGAAAATTGCTTGTGAACCTATTTTCAGAAGGAATATAGAGGCGACCAGGATCATGTGCGATAATCAGAGTTGGATCAAGCTCTCTGAGAATCCAGTGTTTCGTGATAGGTCGAAGCATATTGATATCCGATGTCACTTTGTCAGGGATTGTGTCCAATGAGGAGCTGTACAATTGAGTTACACTCCTACAGGAGAACAGGTGGCAGACATCCTCACCAAGGCCCTTGGAAGGACTAATTTTGACTACTTCAGGGAAAAGATGGGGATGGTAAAGGACCCATTTCAGTAGCAGAAATGGGAGTAATAACAGTGCAGATGCAGTGTTGGGAGAAAGGACCAGCAACAACATGGATGCAGAGGGAGTTGTAGTACGGATGCAGCAATGGCAGTGGCAGGGCCATGGGTAGCAATACAGGATGCAGCAGTGCAGAGGATGTTGGACAACAGGTCTATTATCAGCACAAGGATCGATGCCGGATGATCAGAGTGATGCTTAGTGAGGAGTATTACTAGATCACAGTCCTCGCTAAGAGGGAGTGTTGATTTGGGGTAGCATCGGATGTGCTCTAGCCACGAAAATTGGTGAAGAGGCTAAGGCACATGAGATTGCCAATACCCAGAAAGGATTTGGACAGATTCTAAATAGGTTGGGAGATATTAAAATAATTAATATTTTTAATGGAGTCCCTAAGTCTAAACTTTGGGATAATAAAATATTAATGTGAATTAACATTAAACTATGTTAGCATGGTCCAAAAGTCATGGATCAAGCCAGGTCTAATCTTAGACGTTGATTAGGGATTTAATCTCGGTCGTTGATGTGTCAATGAGAAAAGTATAAGAGGAGGCTTGAGGGTCACGTGGAGAACACACCAATGTTGGACGAAGCAGGGACGAAACGAGGACGCTTTTTGGAAGTAGGGACACAGAAGTGTCATTTTCCAAAAATCTAGGAAGCGAAGCGTCTGCTATATATATATTTATATTTTTTTGCATTTATATTCAAAACAAACATCCCAAATACCAAATTAGTTGTAGAAGACATGAAAACATGCATAGTTTTGCATAAATCAAGATAGATATGGCATCCATGATTCCATTGTAGTTACTAGTATCTACATCAATGATTAATTAGTCGAGCATCAACCATCTATATTCTAGCAATTACAAACATACATCAAATTTTTAAGCATATTATAAAACATAAAACATAGAGCATATTATGATTTATCTAGCAAGTGAGCAACTGTCAACATTTGTCATGTCCAAAATTCAAATAATAATGTCTACAAAATAGGTCACTTGGTCACCGCCAAGACAAAAAGGTTCAAATTCACAAGCCTACAAGTCTAATGATTAATCTATGACAAAAGTAGTAAATTGTGAATATATCTACTAATCTCTTCTCCTTCCACCACGAAGAGAACGTGGCGACAGGTCTCCATGTGGTGGCAATGAAGAAGATGGTGCTTGTGGAAGTTGTGGCACTGAAAGTTGAAATTGATGAAGACGAACCCCTTGCTGTTGGTGTTGAACCATGGAACCTAGGAACCAAGGGACCAGATGGGGGTGGCATCTCAACTCGATCATCATCATCTTGGAATTGCTAATTACATGCATGCTCCCAAATGGACCAGTGTTAAGCATATAGTTGCTCAATTATCTCCGTACAAAACGCATTTCGGAAAAACCGAAACGCGTTTCGGAAAAAGCCAAAATGCGTTTAGGTAAAAACCAAAATGTGTTTCGAAAAAACCGAAACACGGATCTGAAAAGCCAGAACGCTGATCGGAAAAAACAGAAACGTGGATCAGGCTGTAAGGTTTCGAAATGGCAGGAACTGTATTTTTCAGCCCGATCCGCGTTTCGGTTTTTCCGAAACGCGTTTTGGAGGGCGATCATCCATGGATCTGTACGGATCGCAGATCGGGCTTTTGATTTGGGGGGGACATTTCTTGCAACATTGGAACACACTATGGGAGACTAGTCAGTGCAATTTCTAGAGCAAGGTTAGCTGAGAAATTGAACCAGTGGTCTGGTGAGTAGACAGGGGGTAGCAAGTACAGAGCAGAGAGGCGGGATCAACCACTGAAGATCAGCGCTGAGGCAGGACAGGCAGATGCAGGGATTTTCAGGCAGATGCAGAGGCAACAGAAGACTGCGCAGTCACTAGCTGGGCCTGCGTGGGTGACGCATAGAGGCCTAGGGTTGATGCAATCAAGCAGGGGCTGACGCAGAGGGTTGGAGAGCCACATAGAGGTCAGCCAGGTGTAGTAATTTACAGGGTAAGTTCCTCAGACAGAACACCAAAGGACACTGCTCACAAACAGATCACATATCAGTACACTAGTATTCTTGACATGGTTAAAACCCTCAAAGAGGGAAACAGTCCACAACCTGAACCAACATGGCCACTTCAGGTAATTTATTAATAAAAGAATGAAAATTTACAAAAGCTTCTCTCATGAACGTTTACGCAACAAATGACCCTCCATGCTCTTTAAATTGAGATCATGGACCAATCGCGTGTTAAGCCACGGATCAAGTGTCGGTAATACCGAGGAGAGAATGAACCGTCGGATCACTACATATCGTGACCGTTGGATTGTAAGTTACAAAAGTACATAGTAAAGAAACACACTTTACCTAACTCTACACTAGACCAAGTTATACTTAACTATTTCCTATGTGTCGGAATATTCTAACATCCCCCCTTAAGAACAACTTGGGATAAGATTGAAGGATGTACAAATATGACACAATAGGAGAAGGAAGGAGGCATTAGAGCCTATCCCCCCTTAGTGACATCTTCTTGAACTCCAACCATAAATCGAAGTTTAGTAAACTTTGCCTCTGTGAGAGCCTTTGTAAAGATGTCTGCAACTTGATCATTTGTTGAACAATATTGCAGTTCAAGAACATGGTCATGAATGAGCTTTCTGGTGAAGTGTGTGTGCAGTTCAATGTGTTTGCTGCGCTGATGTTGGACCATAGTTGAATGGCATTTTGATTATCACACCAAAGTGTAGGTGGATGCTGCTGCTGAAAGCCAAACTTTGACAGGATCTGACGAAGCCACAGGGCTTCCTTACTAGCTTCTACGACACCATGATACTCGGCTTCTGCTGAAGAAAGAGAAATGGCACTTTGTTTCTTGCAATCACATGTAATAGGTCTTGAACCAAGAGTGAACACGTAACCTGCAATAGACTTCCGATCATCAGGGTCACTAGTCCAATTGGAATCAGTGAAACCAACCAATAGAGGAGATGTTTCTACATTATAATGAATCCCAAACTGAACTGTACCTTGAACATAACGAAGTGTTCTTTTCGCTGCTTTCCAATGAATTTCATGTGGGTTTTTGTTAATTTAGGTATGTTCTATGCTTAGAGCAATTTATTTCAATTTTCATTGTTAGCTCAATATCTTTTCCAGATTAGCAATCACATCAGCATTAAAGTAAACTGCAGATAGAACATAAACATAAATTGTAGAAGACATGCCAAGACAAGAGGACACAAGATGTGGCGCTAGCCAGGGACAAACCCCAATGTGGGGAAACCCTTGATCAATTCTTCTTATATGTTCTTCAATAGTTCAGGAGAAAAAGAGAGATAGTATGTTTACAACAAAAGTCAACGCTTTGACTTATCTAGATAAGAGCATAGATCATCTCTAAGAAGATGATACATGAGATCAGTTGAAGACATGCTGCTTCAACTGATTCTCCAAGGTGACTCCTTCACCTATCATTGTGCTGCATTTCGTCATCACGCTGCACCTCACTGCGCTGCACCATGCTGCACCCATTATCACTATGCTGCATCTCATCACGCTTCATTAATCATGACTGTACCCATCACTGTAGTGCATTATGTGCCATTGCTACACCATGTTTCCGTATTGACCTATACTCTGGCTGCACCTTGCTTGCTTGTTGCCCCTTCCTTGCTTGTTGTCCCTAGCATGCTTGTTGTCCTTAGCATGCTTGATGTTGCATGCTAGTTGTCCCTTGCATGCTAGCTGTAACATTGCATGCTTGGTGTATTTGTTGCTAAGTACCATACAACTGTCCCAGTGTTAGTTAGTTGTCCCTTGCATGCTGCTCTCCTTCGGATATAGATGCTCTGACAGTTCCCGACAGTTCTGGCAGTTCTGGCTGTTCACGGCAGTTCTGACAGTTCCTGGCAGTGCCGACAGTTCCGGCTGTTCCGACAGTTCCCAACAGTTTCGACAGTTCTGGCAGTTCTCGGTAGTTCTTGCAGTTTCGGCAGTTCCCGACAGTTCCTAGCACTTCCTGCTGTTCCGGTTGTTTCGGCTGTTCCGGCAATTCCCGCTGTTCTGGCTGTTTCCGTAGTGCCCGCTATTCTGGCAGTTCCAGTAGTTCCCGGCAATTCCGACTTCTACCCTCTAGATTAGGGTAGCGTTATCCCTTAGGATCTCTCCTCCTACTAAAATCCAAAGAGAAGTAGAGAGGAAGAGATCCCAAGTGTTTTGAAAATGACTTGAAGGCCACCTCTATTTATATTAAAACGTTGGGCACAAGTGGGGTTTATTTGGTTGCTTGCTGACCTTGAGGAACTGTCCCATAACACAAATAAATTCATATCTCCATGAACACTTACCGGAATCGGATGATCTTTAGGTCAATCCTACACCTCTTGATGAGAGGGATCCAAGAAAAATATCAGCTTCCATTAGTAAGATGACCTACATGGAGTTTGGCCCTAGTTGCCAATTTTAACACTCCCTCTCAAGTAGGGAGAACTCCATCCGCTGATCCATATGTCCGACTATACTATCTCTGCCATCAGTGCCTTGCACTGCTTTGATTTGCTGAGCTTTGCTTTGCTTTGCTGAACCATGAAGAAGAAGAATTGATCGAGAATGTCTCATACCATTCCCTACTGACCCGAAGTCAATTTCATCTGAAGAGAGTGTGTCACATCACTCTTACTGACCCAAAGTCAGTTTTATTGATCCCAAATCAATATCACAAGAGAGTGTCTCAAACCACTCATACTAATCCCTAGAGCTTCGAAAGCTCAATGCATGCAACATGCAGGACCCTTATAAGAAGGTCTCTCAATGACTCCAAGTTGTTCCGGAAAGTCACAGATTTGACCTTTCCCCGGGGCTTTGACAAAATGTCTGCGACCTGTACATCAGTCTCAATGCGATGGAGCCTCCTTGCTCATCGACTTACCATATGCCAGACAAGGCAATATTTGATGTCTATCTACTGGAGCAATCATTGAATACGAGATTCCTCAATAATTGAATCCCCCCTCTAGTTTTCACATAGAATCTCAATGGTATTCATCATGTGTACAAACAGCTCACTTCAGAGCTTCCACAACTAGGCAACTTCATACGAGATCTTGTAGTTTATCATTCCACATCTGGAATCCAACTCCCTCTTACTTCTGTAAATGAGAGGGTCTGCACCTGTCAGAAATAGGTTGTCCTCATAAGGTGCCGGTATGAGAGGTCTATCATCCACAACCTTCGGGTAATGGTTTGGATCGGCTTCACTCCTAGTGTATCTCAACTTCATCAGATAGCTATCAATCCTCTCATACTACGCCTGGGGTGTTTTGCTTCAAGCCATAGATGGCTTTCTTCCACCTGTATACATGATATTCTCGATCATGAATCTCAAACTCCTTGGGTTTTTCCAAACCTGTGGACCTGCTGCATGAGGGGAATGGTCCCCTTATAGGATTTTCCTTCGGTACATCTCAGACATGTACCTTCATGCTCTTCTTGAATTCAGACATCCCTATGACCATCTGACTCACATCGGGTAGGGCCCCATAGGTAGAACTCCGGTGTTATAGATGTGATATGTCAATTGACATGATCCCCAATGGACCATCCTGCAACTTGATACAAATTGCCAACCCTGAACCCATGAGAAAAAACATCTTTGAAAATTCTATTTTTTAAACACGTACCTTTCCATTGATGAGTGCCACCTTGTAACCTTTGACTTCCATTGCCGAAATGGACACCAGGTTCTTCATGCGATCAGGTACATAAAAGAGATTCTGTAAATGAATCGAGTTACCCTCATTCAATTGAGGGATAACATTCCCTACACCCTTTCCGGGATAGGTTGCATCGGCTCCAAGTATAATCCCACGATTGTTTCCATCTTTACCAAATTAGAGAGTGCACCCTACTATTCGATGGAGTGCCTTGAAGCACTACAATCAATAAGCCAGATTCCCTAAGAATTTGAAGGAGAGGGCCAATACAAGATAGCGCTTCTTTATCTTATCAAAAACAACATTTGATTCTTCATACCTGGGGTTCCTTGCTTGCTTTGAAGAGTTGGCCATTTCCTTGATGACCTGCATTACTTGCCATTCCTTTGATCATTGAAGATGTCCTTGGAATGATTGTTATCTTCATCAAGAGATGTGTCTCTGCCATTTAGACACTCTTTTGCATAATGGCCGAACTTATTACAACCAAGGCATCTGCCTTTCCTTCCACCCTTAGATCTGGACTTCCCAATGAAGTGATCTTTAGGTAGGTCATCAAAAACTTTTGCTGCGCCATTCTGATAATATTCTCTGCTTCGACTTCACCCTTGCTGAATTTGAAGAGGGATGAGGAATCCATTGATCCTTTTGTCCTTTCCCAACTGTCTTCGGTGATTTCTCTTTCGCTCTTGCTTGGGCATTGTCTTCACCTTAGCTCTGATACCATGTTAATTTAGGTATGTTCTATGCTTAGAGCAATTTATTTCAATTTTGATAGTTAGCTCAATATCTTTTCTAGATTAGAAATTACATCAGCATTAAAGTAAACTGCAGATAGAACATAAACATAAATCGCAGAAGACATGCCAAGACAAGAGGACACAAGATGTGGCACTAGCCAACGACAAACCCCAATGTGGGGAAACCCTTGATCAATTCTTCTTATATGTTCTTCAATAGTTCAGGAGAGAGAGAGATAGTACGTTTACAACAAAAGTCAACACTTTGACTTATCTAGATAAGAGCATAGATCATCTCTAAGAAGATGATACATGAGATCAGTTGAAGACATGCTGCTTCAACTGATTCTCCAAGGTGACTCCTTCACCTATCGTTGTGCTGCGTTTCATCATCATGCTGTACCTCATCGTGCTGCACCATGCTGCGCCCATCATCACTATGCTGCATCTCATCACACTTCATTAATCATGACTAAACCCATCATTGTAGTGCATTATGTGCCATTGCTACACCATGTTGCCGTACTGACCTATGCTCTGGTTGCACCTTGCTTGCTTGTTGCCCCTTGCTTGCTTGTTGTCCCTAGCATGCTTGTTGTCCTTAGCATGCTTGATGTTGCATGCTAGCTGTCGCTTGCATGCTAGTTGTAACATTGCATGCTTTGTGTATTTGCTACTAAGTACCATACAACTGTCTCAATGTTAGTTAGCTGTCCCTTGCATGCTGCTCTCCTGCAGAGATAGATGCTCCGATAGTTCCCGACAGTTTCGATTGTTCCGGGCAGTTCCTAGCAGTTCCGACAGTTCCGGCTATTCCAGCAGTTCCAACAATTCCCGGCAGTTCCGACAGTTCTAGTGGTTCCCGGTAGTTCCGACAGTTTTGGCAGTACCGGTGGTTCTCGGCAGTTCCGATAGTTCTGGTAGTTCCGGCAGTCCCCGACAGTTCCCGACAATTCTGACAGTTTCGACAATCCGGCTATTCTGGCAGTTCCCGCCAGTTTCAATGGTTCCCAGCAGTTCTGATAGTTCCTGGCTGTTCCGGCTGTTCCGACTTCTGCCCTCTAAAGTAGGGCAACGTTATCCCTTAGGATCTCTCCTCCTACTAAAACCCAAAGACAAGTAGAGAGGAAGAGATCCCAAGTGTGTTGAAAATGACTTGAAGGCCACATTTATTTATACTAAAACTTTGAGCACAAGTGGGGTTTTTTTGGTTGTTGGCCGACCTTGACGAATTGTCCCATAACACAAGTAAATTCATATCTTCATGAATACTTATCGGAATCGGATGACCTTTAGATCATTCCTACACCTCTCAATGAGAGGGATCCAAGAAAAATATTAGCTTCCATTAATAAGATGACCCACATGGAGTTTGGCCCTAGTTGCCAATGTTAACAGTTTTGCATAAATCGAGTAATAAGGCCAACAACAAAGGAAAGGTCAGGACGAGTATGAGTCAGATACAAAAGTTTTCCTACAAGTTGACGGTATAAGGTAGCATCAACTTCAGGGGAAGTACAAGTGACTTAAAGTTTGGCTCCAGACTGAAAGGAAGAAGGGGCTGGCTTACAGTCTTCCATGTGAAAATGGTGTAGAAGATCACAAGCATACTTGGACTGGGAAAAGGAAATACCTTCCTTGGATTGCAAGACTTGAAGACCAAGAAAATAATGCAAGTGTCCTAAGTCTGTCATTTCAAACTTCTTTTTAAGGCTGGACTTCACATGGTTTATAAGGTTGGGATCACTACCAATAAGGATAAGATCATCAACATAAACAACAAGAATGATGAGAGACTTGCCCACTTTCTTGGTGTAGACCGTATTGTCAAAATGACACCTAGAAAAGCCAGTTTCTAAAAGAAAGCTATCCATTTTGGCATACCAAACTCGAGGGGCTTTCTTGAGACCATAAAGGGATTTCTTAAGTCGACATACAACATTGGAGTCTGTTTGTATAAAGCCAGTAGGTTGTTCCATATAGATTTCTTCATGCAAGTCCCCATGCAAGAAGGCAGATTTAACTTCCATTTGATGGACTTCCTATTTGAGAGAGGCAGCAAGGGAAAGAACAAGGTGGATAGAGTTAATTTTGGCAACAGGGGAGAAGGTTTTAGTATAGTCAATGCCTTCAACTTGTGAAAAACCGTTAGCAACAAGACGAGCTTTATGTTTATCAATTTTTCCATCTAGTCCATACTTGGTTCTGTAAACCCATTTGCATCTAACAAGTTTTTGTCCCTTTGGAAGAGGAACCAGATCCCATGTATCATTTGCTAATAATGAACGATATTCTTCATTCATAGCTGCATCCCAATCTGGATGGCCTGAAGCTTCTGCAAAGGTGTTAGGATCATAATTCGCTGAAGCTTGAGCTAGTAAAGAAGAGGCTCTATGGAACTTAGAACGTGTACGTTGTTGATCTGTAGGATCACCGGCGAAAGCACCTGCTGCATCCCAAGTAGCACAAACCCATTTTGGGAGCTGAGGAGTTGAAGGAGGATCCTAAGAAGGTTGGGGAGGATTGTCATCCTTGCTGTCATCATCTGAAGAAGAAATATTTTCAGAAGTAGAAGAGATAGAGAGAGGTGGCACATCCGCCGAACTAGGCTCATAGGCCAATATATTTTCAGCAAACTCTACATCTCTTCTAATGATAACATTTTTGGACTTAAGTGTAATAAGTCTATATCCTTTGACATCTTCAAAATATCCAACAAAAATACATTTTTCACTCTTAGGTTCTAAAGATTTATGTTTCTCGTCTGGAATATGGGCCCGTGCTTCACTTCCAAAAACACGAAAGTGACTTAAATCTGGTTTAATTGAGCTCCATGCTTCTTCTGGAGTGATATTCTTTAAAACCTTATTAGGAGTGCGATTTACTATGTAATTTTCACAGTTAATTGCTTCTGCCCAAAAAATAAGATTAAGTCCTATAGATTGAAGCATACAATTAGCCATTTCCTTTGAGGTGCGATTCTTCCTTTTAACTACACCATTTTGTTGTGGAGTATATGCAATAGTATGTTGCATTTGAATTCCATTTTCAGTGCAAAAGTTGATGAATTTGTTGTTAACATATTCTCCGCCATTATCAGATCTTAATTTAAGAATTTGATGTCCAGATTGTTTTTCAACAAAGGCCTTAAAGGCCAAGAACATGTTAAATACTTCACTCTTGAGTTTTAAGAAGTATACCCAAGTGCGTCTGGAGAAATGATCAATGAAAGTTGAGAAATACTTGTAGCCAGAGAATGAAACAACTGGAAGTGGACCACATAAATCACTATGCACAAGCTGTAAAGGGGTTGAGGCATGCCAAGAGGCACGTTTTTCAAAACTATCCCGATGATGTTTTCTGAGTACACATCTGGAACAAACACCATCTCTGCAAGATACCTTTGGAAGACCTGTCACCGTATTTTCTTTACATAGATTTTGAAGGGAGCGATAATTGAAGTGACCAAATCGCTCATGCCAAAGTTTGCTCACTTCATCATTATGAGCAACAAATACCGAGGGAATATTTGATGACCCAAAGTTGTTAAACTTATACAACCTTGTAGTATCATTAGCAATGCCAGTAGCTTAAATTTGTCATTGATCTCTTAGGTCCTTAATTACAACATCGTGAGGTGAAAATTCAACGATTTTACCTTCACCTGAATGAGTTATTTGATATACAGATAGAATGTTGCAGGATAAGCTTGGAACATATAATACATCATTAAATTGACCATTGTCTAGATGAACAGTTCCAGTTCTTACAACACTAAGAGATCTATTATCACCAACATATATATTTTTGGTGTTACAATCATTTAAAGAAGAAAACATGGCTTTGTTTCTGGCTTTGTGATAAGAAGCTCCAGAATCAATGAGCCACTCATGAGAATGAAAAGAAGAAGATACATTTAATGCATAACCAGACCGAGATGCTTGACAACCACATGCAGAAAGTGTTATTCCTGAAGATGAAGTTGAAGTTGAAGAGTGCTCCAAATGGATGTTATGCTTCTTCATTGCTGCTTCCAAGGCTTCCATCTTTTTGGAGCATTTGGATTCTAAGTGGCCATCTTGATTACAAAAGTGGCAATGCCTATCAGTCTTCTTCCCTTTGTTTTTATTTGCCTTATCATTTTGTTAAAATGATTTTTCATTTTGAGGCTAAAATTGCTTAGGGCCCTTGTTTGGTTTAGGACCATTCTTTTTTAGGACACTGCTTCTTAGGATTCTTTGAATTTGGTTGCTGTTAGGCGGCTAAGGTTTTCTTAGAAGAGTTTCCAAGATTAAGAAGACCAAGATATAAGAGCTTTTTTTGTTCTCTTATTAAAGAATCACAAAAGGCATCAAAGGAGGAGGACTTGTAGTCTTGTCCTTGAGAAATGAAGGCTTCTCTAGTAGAATGGAAGGTGGAAACAAACACAGAGTATGCTGGTCCCATCTTAGTAAGAATGGAATAGATAAAACTACCATTTTCTTTCTTAACCTTAACACCTTCCAAGAGAAGTCTAAGGGTCTTGAACTTGGACAAAAAATCTTCAATGGAAGAAAAATTGTTGGGGTCCAATGTAAACAACTCATTTTCGAGTTGATGGGCTTTAATTTCATTTTTAATTCCAAAAATTTTAGAGAGTTGTTTCATTGCTTCATTAGGAGTATCAAGTTTTGTGATATGGAATATAAGGTTTGGAGAAACAACCATCACTATCAACCCACGTGCTTGATCTTGCCTATTTTCCCATTTGGCCGCCTTATCTTCATCTTGAGGTTTGGTTTCTTGGCCTGAGGCTATTCTGTAAAGACTTTTACTTCTAAGTAAATTCACTATGTAGGATCACCATTGGAAGTAGTTGGTGCTGTCAAGAATAACTTGGCATGGACTTTCCATTTTAACAGAAACTGTAGCTGCAAATGCCGAAACTAAGTGTTCCAATGGAAAGATCTCGAAAAATTAGGTTGATTAAAAAAACGAGTTTGAAAACGGCTTCCGAATGAAAAAGTTATGGCTTTTTGAAGAAAAATTGTTGAAGATGCCGACGAAGTGCGCGAATGTGCGGAAATGAATGATAATGTTATATTTAAAAAAAAATCTCTCCCATTTCCAAACATAAATCTAATTAGCTTACTCTTAAAAAGAAATTATGTGACTCACTTTTATAAATAAGTGAAAGTCACTTTTACAATGGTACTTTATGAGCCACCCACTAAATTTAACTTAAATAAAAGATAAAGAGACTTTTGAATTATAAGTGACTCACATTTTATAAAGGGTGAAAACACTTTTACATAAAGTAACTTTAAAACATAAGCTACATGTGCTTTTTGAATAGATGCTTCTAACACAATAGAGCAGTCCTCTAGGCCCGGAAGCAGACAAAAATAGTATATCTAGGAAACGACAGTGGGATGCAGTTCTACTGGCTTCAAATTTGGATTACCAACGGATGCGACCCTCAAATAGCTCTGGTACCATTTAGGAATTTACAGGGTAAGTTCCTCAGACAGAACACCAAAGGACACCACTATTCTTGACATGGTTAAAACCCTCAAAGAGGGAAACAGTGCACGGCTTGAGCCAACGCGGCCACTTCAGGCAATTTATTAATGAAAGAATGAAAATTTACATAAGCTTCTCTCATGAACGGTTACCCTACAAATGACCCTCCATGCTCTTTAAATAGAGATCATGGACCAATCAGTGTTAAGCCATGGATCAAGTGTCAGTAATACTGAGGATAGAATGAACCATTGGATCACTACATATCGTGACCGTCAGATTGAAAGTTACAAAAGTACGTAGTAAAGAAACACACTTTACTTAACTCTACACTAGACCAAGTTATACTTAACTATTTCCTATGTGTCGGATATCCTAACACCGGGCTAACGCTGGAATTAGGAGAAGTGTTGGAGAATTATTTCTCTCTATGGGTAAGCCAGTTTGGCACCCTGTTGTACTGAAGAATTGCTGAATAATAAAAACCTCCCTTGCTGCACCGGTTTCCCCACATTGGGTTTTTCCGGGGACTGTTGTCCAAAATAATTGTGTCAATGTGTTGATTCTTGTGCATATGTTTGTTTCTGTGTTATGGTGTGATATCTGCAGCAATATTTATTTTAATGTTTATTGAAGTAATTTCATGAATAACTTATTATGGAATAAGTAGGAAGAGCAAATCAGTTGCTACAGTGATAGAATTTTCACAGAGTGACAGTACCTATCCCTTTCACAGGGTAGGTGGCAATATCTCCAAGTATGATCTTCAAATTAGTCTTCTTTTCAACCAAATTTGCGAGGACCTCCTTGTACCCAGTGAAGTGCCTTGAGGGCTTCACTATTAATCAACCAATGATCCAACGTATCCGAAGGAGAGGCAGTGGGTAGAGCGGAAATAAGATAAAACTCATCTTGTTTTTCTACAACATTACTTTCGTCATACCTGACATTTCTTGTCCTCTCGAGAGGTCGACCATTACCATTTCGAGCAGCGGGAGCATTCCTCTTTCCTTTGTTGTTGAACCTGTTGTTCCTTTGATTTCCTTTGCTTTTGAAATTGTTGTGGTTGTTGTCATTATCATTCCTTGGAGAATTCTTCTTGTGAGGACACTCTCTGGCATAGTGGTTGAACCTATTGCAATTGTAGCACCTTCATTTTCTTCCTTCTTTGAATCCTTTCTTGGATCCTTGACCTTGTTTGCTCGGATCAACATTATCATACACCTCCTTAGATGTTCCCAAATAAAAAATAGAGGCAACCAAATGCTTTTAGATGGAGTCAATGATAATTTTCTTAGCTTCAACCTCACCTTTCTTATACTTTGCCTTAGCAGCAGTTGATGCATTTGAAGGAGGCTCCACCACTTTTCCCTATACATAATCCATTGCATCATGCCCTTCCAAAGTCAAGTCCAAAGTCATCTTCCATGCATGATAGTTAGATTTTTCATTGAACTTATCCTCAATGTTGAAGTAAGATGTAGAAGCCTTGGAGACTTGTCCAATAGTCTTGTCCAACAAATCTCTTAATGATTGCTTTTCTCTCTTTTGTTTGGGCTTTGTCTTCACCTAGGCTCTGAAACCATGTTAATTTTAGTTAACAATAGTATGTTCTATGCTTAGGACAATTACTTCAATGTCATTTTAACAACCCAATGACAATTTCCAATTTCCAATTTAGTTTTCCAATAGCAATCACATTAAGCATAAATGACATTGACAGTAACTGTAGACAAAAGATGAACAGTAAAATGCAAAAGACAAGAGAAAACCAGATTTGGCAAATGCCAAGGAAAGACCCCAAGATGGGGAAAACCCTTTGATCAATTCTTCTTATTATTATATCATATGTTCAATAGAGAAAGGGAGTACAAAAGTAAAAATTGACTTGCCAAATCACCGTCAAAACAACCAATATTTGATTTAATCATTCTTGGCGACTCCATTGGAAGAATGAAGCCCTAGTTCTTCATTGATCTCTAAGGTCAATGCTTGTAGGGTGAAGCAAGCATTTGTCAAGGCAATTTCATTCACCTTAGCGATTCCCATGTCATTAAGGACCCAACAACATGTTGATCACATATATTCCCGCCATAGATATGATAGGGATCCCGAGATATCCCTCGTCGGAATCCATGAAGAATATGCCAATGCGAAGGGGATCCACATTCCACAGGCAAGCTCATGGTAAGGTTCATGAGGTATCTTTCAAAGCAAAATATAACTCAACCTTGTGATCAAATGGGATTGTTTGTCCTATCCATTTCCCCCAATACCGATTGGCTTGAGTCATGTGAACCTAAAAGCATTCCTTCTCTTATGTTGGCTGTGCACTTCTTGTTGCATGAAGGGCCAGGTTTCCAATCTCACGAAGACATATTCTAAACGTTGGACGTGGCCCTTCGAGAGGAGGAAGTTATTGAATATGGTTTTATGCTTGAGGAAGAGTATGTTGATCCTTCCCCAAATCATCAAGATCAAGTGATTGATGCATACATTGAAGATTGTACTGCAAAAGAGACCCATGAATCGGAAGGCATGCCCTTTAAGGATGATGAAGAAGATCTACATCTCGAAAGACTTCAGGTGTTGCAAGAAAGGATGATGGAATATGAAGAGTCTGGAAAGCAGCTGATGGCTACATATAACTCCAAAGATATTTTCTCGCACTATTGTGAGCAATTGGAAAGGCTCCATAACATGAAATGTGAATATAACAAGAGCCCTACGGATGACCTTCTTCTTGAAGCATTCTATCAGAATCATGTAGTAAAGACCTTAGATAGCATTCTTCGAGATATAATGAGGGAGGAAAAGTCCTCCCTACCTAACAAAGAAGAAAATGAATTGCAGCTTAGCCAACATCAAATATTTAATGAAGAATGGGATATTCTAAGGGAAATCATGATCATCAAGTGAATGAAGAATCTATGAGTGATTTTTGGGCTGTTGATTGGGGAATTGGGTATGATTGTAAAAATGAAGACCCCATGCTATCCCAAATCCATAAAAATGAGCCCAATGAAGAAGAAAATGCTCCACCCCTTTCGAATGACAATGTTGGCCCTTATGAAGCCCCTCTTAGTTATTGGAAGGGTCTCTTCTTTATGTTCCAAGTTGATCCAATCAAAGAAGAGTCTTCTAAAATTGTGGGTAATTTTGATGATTCTAATGTAAAAGAGATCGAGGAAAATGCTTCCTTTAGCCATACCATTGACAAAGGGTTTTTCTTCATGTTTGAGCATTCCTCCCCTTGTTATGTTCCTAGCCGACATATCATTCCCCTAGTTTTGAAGAAGAACCGGTTTCTCCTATGAAAAACCAAGAATCATGGTTTTTCCCCAAATATGATGATGATCCCACCTCTTGTTTTCTCAATAACCAAGATAATATCATCCTAAATATGTCTGTGTCATTTAATCGTTCTTACCCAGAGGATGATAGGCTCGAGATAGTTCTTCATCAAAGATTCATATACTTGATCATTGACATTTCCATATCCTGGTTAGAGGATCAAATTCAATCCTCTCGGTTGGTGTCTTTCCCTTCTTCCAAGGTTCCTTTCTATGGCATATGGGTCTCTTGTTTTCCCATCTCCCGCCCTCGTAATCCCTCGTATTCTTGTTCCCATTTATGTTTTTGGATCCATTGCAAACATAAGCACAAAAACATGTATCCTTGTATTGATTAATTGACATGTTGGTTGCATTGGATCTATGATTATACTTAGCACTTGCATGATGTGATATGCATGTTAGGATAGGATGCATTGCATGGTAATTTTCTCATTAGAACTAACATCATATGATATTATCATGATAAATTAGCTGCATTTAGATTAAATTTGCATGGAAATGATTTTACTTTCTTATCGATTTGTATGGCCTAATACTAAGCATGGGTGATCATAAGACACCACAAAAAACATGCTGCCTCGTGTGCTTGGTCTTTGATATGTGCAGGTAATAGGTCTACGGTACCAAGGGATTGCTGGTGTTCTCATGACCTCCCGTTCGAGTGGTTTGCACACCTTTTTGAGAGCTCATTTTCCAGTTGGAGCCAGATGTTACCCACTACCTATGGGTAGTGCATATAGGAGAATTTGTTTCTCCTAGATGGTCCTCAACCGGTAGCCAACAACCCCTTGCAGCTCCCAGATAGCTCGATGTGTCATTTTCTCCACCACCTAAGCCAGCCATGTGGTCCCTCACCCAACTGTTATGAATGTATGTTTGAAGGTGGGCCTCCCGACCCCAAAGCTATGGATTTTCATTAGTATAGTTGAGTAATTTTCCTTACTTGTCATGGACACTTTTGGGCATGCTTGGCGGGGGGATTTGATAGAAAGAGTGGGTTAGGCTTGTATTCTTCTCTCAACTGCCCAATTTCGTTGTTACCCTTGTATCCTAGTCGCGTGGGACCTCCTTTATTGACCATTTGGCTTTTGGGTTGGCACTACATGGGAAATCTCGATTTTGGTTGCAAGGTCTCGCTTCCTGATACCACCTACATTACTCCTATTCCACTCATTTTAGCTCCATTCATTTATTTTCTCGTCTGGGTCCACATGTGTCCACTGGGTCCACATAGGGTTAGCCTCCCCCTCCCCTTGTCCACACCTTGGGTCGGGCCTGGAACGATGCCCAAGAGGTTGATGCAGCTAAAAAGAAAAGAAAAAAGCATAATTTGACCACTCTCAACAAGCAATGTACCAAAAAATGCAAAAGATGGTCAGGACATACAAATTTAGCGTGTGTGTTTAAGCCAAACATGATCTCTACCCGTTATCCATGGCCATCACCCGAGTTCTTATGGGTCCTTGGTGAAACCCCCCTCTATCATTAAGGAACCCATGATTGTCCCAACCCTTGGTGGGTGATGAACTACCTCGCCTTAAGCGGTTATCGACTGCTACATATTACGCATCATGCTCTCATCCCCTGGAGCCTCGAGTAGTTATGAAGAAAAATCAATAAAAGGCAAAAGGCATATGAAGAAGGGTGGAAACACAAAGGCCAGGATAACTCATGTACCACGATTTGCTCCCTCGTACACTCACATACCCAGGTGTGGGCTTCCTTTATTATAGCTACCCATGAACCTTGACATGTGGTCTGAATGATTCCCCTTATCCCCACTCCATTCCATTATTATATAATTTGCCACCTACCACTTAAAGGATGTACCATGGACATGTCACCCATTTTAAACGTTGAAACGACCTAATAGGGTCCTTGGTTAAGCCCCTATTGAGCTTGGAGACACTTGTACATGCCAAATGCCACTATGGAAAGGCATGCCACCATGAAGTGCCCCATTGATCCCATGACTTGTAAGCCTTATTACTTGAGTATTCTAATGACTTGTTGTATTGGAGGGAAAGGGACGCATTGGATCTTATGCAGGATTGCAGGTGGGCGTTTATTTGGGGCTCCGTCTCCCTATACGGGGTCCTAGCCCTCTAGAGGGCCACATTGGCACTTGTATTGAGCGTTGAGAGCCATGGGCCTCCACCATAGCAAATATTACTTCGTGGATCCCCAGTACTAATCATCGATTGCTTGTGTTTCAACTTTTGAATGAGGATGATGCACCTGGTGTACCATGCCCAGTCGGCTCCACACTTGCACCACACACTTGGGAGATGTTCTAGGGTCTAGAGGACGTTTCCCACTACAGAGGGAGGGCTTACATCACCATCCTAACCCCCTTACAAATGGTCTACAACCATTTTTGATCCACTTGGAGACCCTTGAGGATGTTCTTGTGCCCCCACATCCACTTGGGAGCACCACAGGTTCTTGCTTGGAAAACAAGGAGCCAACCCCTTGTCCCTATGTTGGGAGCCCATTTCTACATCATGGCACCCCTTGGACTTCATCATTAGGACTTCTCAAAGGCCCAATGACTCACTTTATTGATCATTTGGCCCTCTTGAGAGGCTTATTCATGTATTATTGAGCTATTTGGTGGGTTTGTCAACAAAAGTATTTTTATTATGCACATTAATTTATTTTAGGGATCAATTAGGCCAATTTAGCTAAATTAAATCCCTTAGAGGATTGTATAAATAGAAGGAGGTATTCTCTTTCTTTCATCATCACATGGATTAGGTTATTCTCTCTTGTTAGATTTTCGCTATACCCTTTGGAGGACGAGTTTGGATCATATGGATGAATTTTGATGTTTGGTTATCTCTCTGTCTTGGAGCTTCTCTATTGGCAAATATTGATGATTGGATATACTCTTTAATACATGTAAGTGCTCTTTAATGCTATTCTTGTTATTTACTTTGTCACATGCATGTTGTTGGGATTTTCACTATACTAGGCTGAAATTTACTGCTTTTCTTATGCGAAATTGTGGAAATTGTGATCTTTTATAGTGATGCATGATGCATAATGTCATGGGCCATGTATGATTGAGTGAATGTCCCTAGAGATGATTTGGGTTAAATACATCTTGATAAGTCATCAAATATTGCAAGTCGAAGTATAAAGACCTTGACGCAGTTGTTCTCATGCCCTAATGCTATGTGAAGTTGTTTCAAGGGCCTCCTTGATTGAGTGAATCCATTCCAAATATTGAAATTCTGCTTGATTCCATCTCTCCCAAAGGACAAGGCACCAATCCTCCATTAGTGATCATTTTCAATGCTTATTCTTTTCACCTCCCTCTTTTTCTAGGCCTAACGTACATAGGTCACCTAGGACATTGATTATCTCACAATCTAGCCATCCAAACACTTCAATTTTCGGTCCACAACTACACTGAGGTTTGCTCTAGAGGCCCTCCAAATTTGAAGCGAATCTGACAATGGGATCTCGAGATATAGCAAGCCCTAGCTCAAGGACCGTTTCTTTCCCTAGGTTTCCCTTGGTTAGTGACTTCATTTGGATCATTGCATTCTATTCCAAGAATTTTTGCCCATTGATCCTCTTCTCTTCCACAATTAGGTCAAGCCCCTCCCTAGGTGACCAATTCCACCCACTTGACCTAATTTTGGGTCCACTTGGTCCTGTGAGGTCCCACAACTTTATAACTCTAATTCTACAAAGATCACATAAAGATCATGTCTCTATAAGATTTTCTAGGCTTGGAGAACATCTCTTCAAGATACATTCCCAAACCATAGCCTCAAGAATCCTTTTAACCCTTCCTAGAGAGCCTACCACCTTGCTTCCCAAGCAAGAAAGCCATACAATCGAGTCTCTCTTGTGAATAGGCCTTGTGAATCATCTTAAAACTTTCCATTGATATATTCATCATCGTGATTCCTCATATATCGGGTCTCCTGCCATTGGTGAAAGCCCGTAAAGAGCAGGGACCCTTAGCTGAGGTGACAATGGGCTATCGTTCCATCGTTGCCCTCGACCTAGTAGTTGTTCCATAGGATCCCCTTCTAGGACCCCTACTAGGCTAAGCGGTCACAATTCTCAAGTTGACAAATTTCTTTAAGAAAAGGTTATGTTAAATCACCATCAACATCTGCTAGTGGCCATATCTAGGGTGGTACCAAATCCATGGCTTATCATAAACGTATCAGGACTCACTCCTCGAGAGTGATTGATCCTCAAATCCCAAGGCCTCTCACTAGACCAAAATACTGAGATCTCAACTAGCGAGCACTCACTCACCTTTCCCAGTGAGCACACTAGGCCAAGACCTCACTCAACCCTTCCTTGGTTGTTGATCAGGTCTAGATGTTGAAGGACGTCATTGCACCCTTCCTTGGTGTGTGATTGGGTCGTAGTTGTAGGATCTGTTCCCCCCCCCCCCCCCCCCCCCCCCCAAGGATCCAGAGGCAGGACCACATCCCGTACAGATTCACCATCGATCCTTCGACGAAATTGTAGATCTAGAAATCAGATCCGTGGTTCCGCCATTTTTTGGCGATTCGTGGAAAATTGGATCTATGAGTGCCCGATTCATGGATTCGGAAAGGATCGGGTGCGGATCCGTGGAGGTTCGGGCGTGTATCCACCGCAGATCGCGAGTGGATCCGAGAGAAGGTCGATGGTTCACACGGTTTCACGGGGTTTTTTTTGGAAATTTCGAACTGTTATGTGAGGAATTTTTTTTTCCTAACACTCCCAAGGTGCCCCTTGATGCTCCCTAGATGCTTCCTAGATGCTCCTTAATGGTAATGTTAAATTCTTAAAGTAAAAGTGACATTCTCCTTTGTCTTTCATTTCCATCCTTTTACTTAAATTTTTAACATTACCATGAAATGACTTAAGATGTTTGAGAGTGGTTCCAACCTCATCAGACTTCATATGGAGAAAATAGAATTTCATATCCCATTCAAAATTCAGCAGATTTAATAGTTTTTAGGATCAATGGGATTGTGGCGTTTCATTGGATTATATCATGTATGAGGGCATGTGATTGGCATTTAATCAAGAGCACCGAGCCCTATAAATACCCCAGTGTTGGTGTTGTTGATTGTTGAACTCCTTTGTCACGGCCTTAGCAAAAATGTACCCTTCAGTCAAGTCAAAATCATTGATCAGGCATGCTAAGCTTTCTCTACAATATTATAAGGCTTGGACTAGGTTGTTTGATCAATATTGGCAATGTTGACTAATATCCCTAGAGAATCAAAATAGAGGCAAAGGATAAACAAGAGAAGAGGAATCTAGATTCTAGATGGTTGATGCTGGAATAATTAATCATTGATGTACAATGGATGCCATATCTATCTTGATTTATGTAAAAGTATGCATGTTTTGCATCTCTTCTACGACTAATTTGGTATTTATGGATGTATTTTTTAATATAAATGCAAAAAAGTATAAATATAAATATATATATATATATAGTAGATGCTTCCAAGACGCTTTGCTTCCTAGATTTTTGGGAAATGACGGTTTTGCATCCTCGCTTCCTAACAACGTCCCCACTTCGTGCAACATTGGAGCGGGTCCAGATGCTGAAAGACCTCACTGCAACCTTCCATGGTGTGTGATCGGGTCCAAATACTGATTGGGTCTTAATGTTGTTCTCTGAGATAATTCTAGGTTAAATTAATCATGCCAAAGCATCTAAAATGTTTTTTTAAAAATACTTTGACTTTGAAGTTTAGCCCTCCACGAGAGTTTATCCCATATTTATGAGGTAAGGAATATAAATGGTGTTTATATACACCATTGTATTCAATATTTGTCAAGGCGTGGTTGAAAGAAATACATGCCCTAGTGGGCTTCCCGTGTGCTTTGATTAGCATAAGTTTGATGTTAAACTAAAAGATTGGGTGACAAGCCCAATATTTCATTTTTCAAATAACTTAAAATTATAAATAAAAATAATTCTAATAAAAATATAATTTTATATTTTTAATAAAATTAAGTATTTAAATATTAAAAATGATTAAAAATTAACCGAGCAACCATGTTGCCATGAAATTTTATATATATATCCAAAGGTTTAGCTTAGTGGTAAACTGGCTAAAATTCCAAATTTTCTTGTAACTTTAATGGTGTCAAAATAAACAGGTCCAAAGACTGAAAGACCTCACTACACCCTTTCCTTGGTGTGTGATTGGTTACAAACCTTACTCAACCCTTCATGGTGAGTAATTGGGTCTCCTCCAAGAAGCACTTACTCAACCCTACCTAATGAGCACTCCGCCCCTCTTGGACCATTGTCCCCATCAGGAGAATGTCCATCGATGTTGGTATCAAATCAACACTCCATTTCACGAGAGGGGCAATCTCCACAAGCCCCTGCTTGTCTCTGAAGTATGCTGACTTCTCTTTGGGAAACAACTTCTTCAAAACATCAACTATCTGCTCATTGGTGGAGATGTACTCAAGCATTATTGCTCTCCTCTATACCATGTCACAGATGTAGTGGTACTTGTTCTCAATATGCTTCGACCTATCATGAGACCCAAGATTTTCTGAAAGCTTCGCACAACTTTTATTTTCAGTGTATTACGATCTGTTCTAGCTCTTGGTCAAACAATCCTGCAAACAACTTTCGAAGCCACACTACTTCTGTACATGCTTCATTTGCTACAATATATTTTGCTTCTATAGTGTTGAGTGCAACAAATCTCTGCTTCCTGCTCATCTAGGATATCATAGCGGAGCCTAAGTTGAACCATAGCACCAAAGTGCTCTTCCTATCATCACCACTTCTTGCCCAGTCAACATCTGTATATCCCTGAAGCTATACATCCTTGTTTGCAACATATTTCAAGCCATAGTTCACAGTACCACATAGATATCTCGAAATGTGCTTTGCTGCATGTTGGAAATATTGAGAGGGGGGTAAATCAATATTTTTTTCCAATTGTTAAGTTATGCCAGTTAAGATTTTTATCACAAATTAAACTAGGACACAAAAATATGAGCAAGAACAAAATAATTTTAATAATAAGATGATAAGGACTCCAACCCTCCTTTACAACAATTTAGGCTCCAACCTGTACAATGAATTCTTCAATTCTTTTCAAGGCTCCAACCTTGGGTGTGGACTTCAATCCTCACAACAGATCCAAGCTCCAACTTGGTCAAAAACAAAATTTTAGAGAAAAGACTTGCTTCACAAGAGATCCAAAATGTCTTCAGATGCTTCAAGATTGCCTTCCTTGGTGCTTCAACACAACTGCTGCAACAAGGAATCTCAGCAAATGCTAAAAGGATCGTTTAATAAGTTTCCAAGACTGCTTCTTGAGTTTGCTCCCAAAAGGTCATTATGCTGCTTCAAAAGATGCCCAATAGTTCGCTGTCAAGGGATGCCAAATTGCCAACCATTGTTCTTCTCAAATTTAGATCATTCTGCAAGATGTGAAGAAGGCCACAAATTGGAGATTAACATAGACCATAAATGAGATGCCACATACCCAAATTGTTGGTGAAAACAATTTGCGTCATTTTCATAACATTGAATAATCTGAAGATAATTGATTAATTTGAGATATAATTGTGTGTTGCGCATCCTCGGGTAATTTACTTTGAGATTTCTGGGCATTTTTTATAGTGAAGTTTTGGATCAGTGTTGAACTGCAGGTTTGTACCAAATTCCACATCTTTTGGAAGTTTCATTTCAGAGATTGTATTGTTGAAGTGAACATTTATTGAAGAACTTAGTGTATGACTCAGAATAAATCATATATACAAGTGCTCCTAAATTTCAAATCTCGCTTCACTAATCATCTTTTAATTCTTCTTTGCATTCTGCATTTTAAGTTAGTCTTACATTTAATAATCCACCTCCAAGCATAAGCTTGGTTGAAAGAAAGATAGGAATACCTTTGTGTCTTCTCTTGAGAAGTGTAGTCTTTTTAGTGTCTAAAATGGTGACCTTGCAGTCGTCAGAGCCATAGTCTTTGCAGCGCCAGAGGCATCGGGTACGTTAGATTTCAAGGAGAGGGATCGTTAATCACACCCTCGTGTGCTTCACCTTGACTTCTCTCTGCCATCCGCGATAAAGTTTAGGCTCAATACAGACAAAGATCAAAGGACATATTTAGAATAGGCATCTAAATAAAATCAACCAAGATTCCTGCATTTCACTTAAAGTCATGGGAATTGCATTCTCATATAGGATAGTTAATCAGTAAAGCAATAGTTGTCCATCTTGTACTTCGTCCTAAATTTACTTAGCAAGATAGTTGACTCCACAAGGCATTGGTATCAATCGTCTAAATCTAATTGAATCCTTAAAGTCTTGCTAGATCTAAACAAGTACTTGGCCAATCAACTGTGTCTCCCAGATTGGTTGGTTCCCAACTAGTCCTTCTTCCATCCATTTCCGTAGAGTCTACACCCCTTAGTCTGTTGTTGGGAGACCACTTAAATGGAGAGATTGGGGATCAGGGTGAGAGTCCTCGATCTGAGCTGTTGTCGCGGTGCCTAAACATTTTGTGCGACAACAGGCGTAAAGGTCAAATTGGATCTCCAACGCATATAAATAGACCTAATGTCACATCACTTTGGAGCATCAACTCACATCACATCATCTTCTCTCTCTTGATTTGATTGGTTCATACAAGTCTGAAATCACAGGGCCGAGTTCATAGGTGCAGGGAGAAGAGAATTTTGTCTTTGACCAACATTGTTTTCTGTTTGGGGATTGTTTAAGCAACGTTAACCAAGGGAAGAAAAGACTTCACTTAACTTGGTTTTTGACTTGTTCTTGGAGGCCGAGTTGACTAAGATTTGGACCTAACATTTTTGCATTGTTTGACAACTTTGACCTTTGTTGACCGCAGACTTTGACTGAAGTTGACCGCAAAATTTCTGAAATTTGAATGCAAATTTTTTCTCTTTTGACTGAGTTCTTGAAGGTTGTTTGACTGGGTTTGATCGAATTTGGAAGGCCAAGTTATTTGTCTCTTGACCGACCTAATTTGGAGGATTGTTGACCCTTGACTAGTTAGGGCATCTTTGACCGCTGTTGATTTTGACCAGAAATTGTAGACTTTGAGTTTGGATCAGATTTGATTTTTAGGCTCATCTCTCATTGGATGTTGGTTAGTTGAATTGGATTGTCAAAGTTGTTGACCTTTGATTCATTGTTGATGAATTGGAATTTTGCATCTCTCTGCTGAACATTTCATGACAATCTAATAGAAGAAGAATTTGGAAAGGTTTTTCCCCTTTTGTGGGGTTTTCTCCTAGTCTTTGACCAAATCTTGTGTCACTCTTATTTCATGTTTTTGGTTGTTTTCTATTGCATTTGAATTACTGTTCTATCTACAATTTCTTATTGTCATTGGAAGATTGGATTTATTGGAAAAGTGATTGCTAATTGAAGAAGAATTGTTGTAAGTGATTGTACTAAGCATAAAACACTGGAAAATTAACATGGTATCAAAGTAGAGGTGAAGACAAGCCTAAGGAGACAAGAGACAAAAGAAATCACCTTTGAAGGAATCTATTTGGAAGAAGCTACTTGGTCAAGATGTCTACCTCATACTTCAAGGATGTAGAGAAGTTGAATGACTCATCAAATTTCGCTGCTTGGAAGATTAGGTTGAAAGTAACCTTGGATGAAAATGATGTCTTCGAATATGTAGAAGGAAAGGTACTTGAGCCTCTTGAAAATTTTCCCGCTACTGTCAAGGCCAAGTATAAGAAAGGTGAGATCAAAGCCAAGAAAATAATTATTAATTCTTTGAGAGATCATTTGCTTATTTACATTGGAAAGTTGAAGAAGTCAAAGGATATCTATGATAAGCTGGTTGGGATGTATGAGGTCAACAATTTGAATCACATTCTCTCCTTGAAAAATCAAATCAAGGACATCAAGATGAGCAAGGGAGAGATAGTGCAGTCATGCTTCATAAGATTATCACATCTTAGGGATCAATCGCTGACTGTTGGAGAATTTATGTTTGATAGAGAGTTGGTACTCATTGCTCTTCAAGGTTGTCCTCCAATTTGGGAGACATTCATTACAACTTTTAGCAACATTGACAAGTTCCTGTCATTTGATGAGCTCATTCGCAAGTGTACTCAAGAAGAAACCAGGATGGTCTCTAGAGGGAGAATTCAAAAGCATGAAGAAGGAGAGCCCTCTGCATTTGCTACTCAAGACAAGAAGAGGAAAGGAAAGGGAAGACCATCTAGTTCAAGGAAGCCTACTCCTTAATCTAGGGACTCCAATAGAAGATTGAGAAAGATTGAATGTTACAATTGTCACAAGCATGGTCCCCATGCCTGAGACTGTCCAGAAAAGAGAGATGCGCCTAGGTCCATCTACAACAACAATTGTGGCTAAAACAACAACAGGTTTGATGATAGAAGAGGAAGAGATGATAGAAGAAGAAAATATACCCCTGATGATCGTGAAGAAGGCCTCCGCCCTCAAAAGAGATCGAGAAACATAAGGTATGGAAATAATGCAGCTGCTACTCAATTTGAATATATTCTTATTTATGCTCTTTCTAGTTCCTCTCCCCCTTATTTGTTTGATAGTTGGTTGGTAGATAATGGCGCCTCTAGACATTTCTCTGGGTATCGTGAAGTCCTTTCAAATTTGGTTGAGAGGGAGACTAATCTAAAGATCATTCTTAGGGACAACTTCACTTATCCTGTGAAAGGTTTTGGTATTGTTACATTTCATTTGGATTATGGGGAAGTTGTACTTCTTCATGATGTTACGTATGTGCCGGGATTGAAGAAAAATCTTGCATCTATATCTGCCTTGGAAGACAAAGGGACAAGAGTTGCCTTCATAAGAGGAAAGGTCCTCACTTGGCTTATGGAATCTTGCATGAGGGATGCATTCACCTCGATTCTAGAATTGAAGTTCTCTATAGAGTCAATGGAAGACTGATGAAGCAATGGTACATGATAGCAATCATTAAAGTGAGGTCAGTGTTATAAGGACCGAACTGAACTGGCCAATTTAGATCAGTCCAATCTTTTTGAGGCAAAAACCTGTTTGAACCGGTGACTTGAACCATTTTTTCCTAGTTTGGTATGATAATGCCACATAAAACACAACAAGTGGGGCTTGTTTTGCTTTTTTTTGTCAATGTTTGCCTTAGTTGGGCACTAACCTAGAATGTTTGCTATGCATAGTAAAAGTGGCATTCTCCGTTATCTTTCATTTTGATCCTTTTGCTTAAATTTTTAACATTACCATGAAATGAATCAGGATGTTTGAGAGTGGTTTTGACCTCATTGGATTTGATATGGAGAAAGTAGAATTTTAGATCTCACTCAAAATCTAGCAGACTTAACAGTTTTCCAGGATTTTCGGATTGGGGGTATTGCAATGCTACATTGGATTTTCTCATGTACAAGGGTATGGAACTAGTATTCAATCAAGAGAACCAAGCCCTCTATGTAGCTTGATGTTACTGGCATTGATTGTTGAACTCCTCTATCATGAGCCTACTAAAAAATTACCCATCATTTAAACAAAATCTTGACTTGACATGATATGGTTTTTCTATCTTATTCTAATGCTTAGAGGGTGATATTGATGACAAAGATCCCAATATAGGCAATGATTTTGATGATATGTAGGTATTTATTGTAGCATGATTTTTTTTGGATGTTAGAGGCTATGTGGAGCTTGTTTGTTGGTGTATTTTCGATTTAGAGATGGATTGCACTCGGTGCTATTTTGTTTATGTGCACCCTTACATGCTATATAAATGAGAACTTTTGCTTATTTGTGTATAAATGGTTTGGATTCATATGGATGCACATGAATATATATGTTTTTCTTTAAAATTTGAATATTTTATGTGTTTTTGGTTGACCAGTTTTTTGGTCCGGTTTTTTTATCGGTTTCCGTACAATTTTGACCAGTTCCCGGTCTGGGGCGTCTATTGGTTCAATGACCGATCCAGTTCTGATAATTATGAGTGAGGTATGGCACTGAAGGTTTGCTCATTTACACTATGAAGCCCTGCCTAAATGAAGGAGGATGGCTTCTGGAATGCTTGAAGTTCAAACTAAACATGATGGGGTATGTCTGAGATGTGTAAATGGAAAGAAGTCGAGGGGACCATTCCCTTCTAGCAAGAGCAGGATCAGTGATATTCTACAACTCATACATTCTGATCTATGTGGACCCATGTCGATAAAATCTCTTGGTGGCTATCTATATTATATAATCTTTGTGGATGACTTCTCCCGAAAGACATGGATATTCTACTGAAGCACAACGACGAAGCATTTGATATGTTCAAGGATTTCAAGGCATTGATAGAGAATCAAATAGGGAAAAGAATGAAGGTCTTCAGTTCTGATAATGGTGGAGAATACATTTCTAATGAGTTCGTTGACTTTTGGAAGAAGGCTGGGATCAAGAAGGAGACCATTGTACCTTATAATCATGAGCATAATGGTGTGGCTGAAATAAAGAATAGGACCATCATGGAAGCTTCCCGAGTCATGTTGCATGATCAAAAGTTGCCAAAGTTTCTTATGAGAGAAGCCACTAATACCACTGTCTATGTTCAAAATAGGATTCCTCATCAAGCTTTGGGTGAAAAGACTCTGGAAGAAATATTCACAGGTATCAAGCCTGATGTTGGACATCTAAGGATCTTTGGTGTTCCCATGTACTTTCATGTGCTGAAGGACAAGAGGAACAAGTTGGAAGCCGCTGGAAAGAAAGATACATTTGTTGGATATTGTGAAAATTCTAAAGCTTTTAGAATATATGTACTTGGTAAAAGGAATATCCAATTTAGCAGTGATGTGACTTTCGATGAAGATGTTGCTCTTGGAAAAGGAAGGGATATTCCTCCTATTGAAAAGAAGGATGATGACATGTACCTACTAGAAGGTCCTTTTGCGCTTGAACCTAAGAAAGATGTTGATGATTCCATGGAACCTATGGACCCCTTGGATCCTCCTCCATGTGATCCTCCTGCTAGGAAGAAATCACATGGCTTTGTGATACTTTACAAGATGTTGAAAGACATGCCACTGCTAGAGGAACCTTTAGGGAAAGTAAGAAGCCATGTTGATACTAGGGATATGTTGTGGCAATGAGCTCCATCATAGAAGTTGAACCACACAAATTTGAAGAAGCAATGAAAGAACATGTTTGGAAAGATGTTATCGCCGAAGAATATGAATCTATTAAGAAGAATGATGTGTGGGAAGTTGTTCCGAGACCCAAAGGGAAGCCTGTTGTGACTTCCAAATGGTTGTACAAGATCAAGCATGGAGCAGATGGAAGCATTGATAAATATAAGGTGAGGTTCGTGGCTAGAGGTTTCTCCCAAAAAGAGGGAGAAGATTATGATGACATCTTTGCATCGGTTGCTTGCTACACCACTATTCAATCTATTGTCTCCCTTGCTGCTAGCCAGGGATGGACTCTTCACCACATGAATGTGAAGACTTCATTTCTTCATGGCATACTCCAAGAATAAATATATGTTGAGCAACCACTGGGATTTGAATTACAGGACATGAAGACTCATGTGTGAAGGTTAAAGAAGGCTCTCTATGGATTGAAGCAAGCCCCTAGAGCATGGTATGCCCGTATCGATAACTATCTAGTGAAGCTTGGATTTACAAGCAATGTGGGCTCGAATCTCTATTTCATAGTGGTCCAAGGTATGCCCCTTGTTTTAGTTTTATATGTTGATGGTTTATTCTTGATAGGTAGTGAGCCTCTGATGCTCGAGTGCAAGAGGGAGATGACCTCTGAATTCGAAATGAAAGACCTTGGATTGATGCATTACTTCCTGGGCTTAGAGGTGTGGCAAAGGCTCGATGAGACTCTCCTTTCTCAAGGAAATATGTGGTGAAACTGTTGGAAATATTTGGAATGGTAGAATGCAAGTCAATGGCCACATCGATGGAGATGAACTTCATGAAGCTATGTGGAGAAGTTGCAGGACCTGACTTGGCGAATCCCTCTGAGTATCGGTAGTTGATTGGGGCATTGATGTTCCTTGTGAACACCCGTCCAGACATGTGCTTTGCAGTTAATAGTTTGAGTCAATTAATCACTGAGCCTCTTCATGCACATTGGGTTGCTACCAAGCATGTGCTGAGATATTTGCATGTGACGATTAATCGTGGTCTGAGATATACTGCTAGAGATGTGAGACTTCATGGGTACACTGATGCTGACTTGGCCGGAAATGTTATTGATAGGAAGAGCGCATTTGGGTGCTGCTTTAGTTTGGGTTCTGCCATGATATCTTGGATGAGCTGGAAGCAGAAGTCTATTGCTTTAAGCACGACTGAGGCAGAATATATTGCTATGAGCAGGGCTAGCTGTGAGGCAGTATGGTTGAGGAAACTCTTTGGAGAGTTGTTTGAGTAGGTTTTGGATACAAAAATAATATTGCGACAGCAAGAGTGGGATCCGATTGGCAGAGAATCTTGTGTTCCATGACAAGTCCAAGCATATTGAGATCAGGTATCACTACGTTCGAGATATGATGCAGAGAGGAGCAATGAGACTCCATCACATTTTGATTGATGTGTAGATAACATATATTTTTACCAAGGCTTTGCCGAAAGGGAAGTCCTTGGCCTTTAGAGAGTAGCTTGGACTAATGGATGTGACCCTCCTAGGTAAGGGTCACGATTGATTGAGGACCTTGAGCTATGCTCTCCCCCCTTGTTTGAACTTACAAGGAGAGGAATTGAGCTAAAGACCTTCTGGAGTTGAGGGAACTATAGACAATTGGATAGTTTGTGATCCTTAACCTCCATGGTAAGTCATATCCTTCCTATTGTCAAACAATAGGATAGATTGTGATCCTTTCCTTTCATGGTAAAGCCATATCCTGCCTATTGTCACTTATGGGACTTGATAGAGTATACCCCAGTTGACATCCAACCCACAAGCTGGACTTGTTTGGATTGCCACCCATTTGGCCAATGGGTGCAGAGACTTGAGATAGACTGTGATCCTTACCATTTATGGTAAGTGCTATCGTGCTCAAGTGATGGGATATAGGTGTTCTACCACTAATTCTTGAGGTTAAAGATGGGAAGTTCAATGGACAATAGGATAAATTGTTATCCTTACCTCTCACGGTAAGTATTATCCTTCCTATTGTCCTTGGATATAGGGTGGTAGTTGGAGCTCCCCTATGATGATGATTCTTCTTCTTTAGATTCGAGAATGTTCAACAAATGAGCATAGATGGGTAGAGATGATATATGACTTGGTTCAGTGATGACAATGATGACATTTTTGAGATGAGATTCATCATGCAGTCCAAAATTTCTCCCCAGCTGAGAGGGAGTGTTAATTTGGCAGCTTAGGGACAAATTCCCTCCATTGGAAAGCTTTCCTCATCCGTAGAAGCCCTTCCTAGCCCTGGGAAGAATTTAATTTGGTCAAGGAAGAATATTATTTTTAATGATGGAACCACATGTGCACAAAAGTTTAGGCCGGCCTAAAGGTCAAACTGGGTCTCCTCTAACGCATATAAATAGACCTAATGTCACATCACTCTGGAGCATCAACTCACATCACATCATCTTCTCTCTCTTGACTTGATTGGTTCGTACAAGTTTGAAATTGTAGGGCCGAGTTCATACGTGCGAGGACGAGAAAAATTTCTGTCTTTGACCAACGTTGACCAAGGGAAGAAAAGACTTTGCTTGACTTGGTTTTTGACTTGTTCTTAGAGGCCGAGTTGATTGAGCTTTGGACCAAACTTTTTTGGGTTGTTTGACCTTTATTGGTTGCAGAATTTGATTGAAGTTGACCGCAAAATTTCTAAAGTTTGAGCGCAGATTTTATCTCTCTTTTGCCTGAGTTATTGAAGGTTGTTTTGACTAGGTTTGACCGAGTTTGGAAGAACGAGTTCTTTGATTGGTGACCGAGTTGATTTGGAAGGTTGTTGACCATTGACTAGTTACAGCATCTTTGACTGCTATTGACGTTGACCAGAAATTACAGACTTTGACTTCGGATCGATTTGACTTTTGGGTTCATCTCTCACTGGATATTGGTTAGTTGAATTGGATAGTCAAAGTTGTTGTCCTTTGACTCATTATTGATGAATTGGAATACTTTATCTCTTTGCTGAACATTTGATGACAATCTAATAGAAGAATTTGGAAAGGGTTTTCTCCCTTCGTGGGGTTTTTCGCTGGTCTTTGACCAAATCTTGTGTCTCTTGTTTCATGTTCTTGGCTATCTTCTATTGCATTTGAATTATTGTTCTATCTACAATTTCTTACTATCATTGGAAGATTGAATTTATTGGAAAAGTTATTACTAATTGAAGAAGAATTGTTGTAAGTGATTGTACTAAGCATAGAACACTGGAAAATTAACAATACTGATAAGGGGGGTGAATCAATATTTCTTTCCAATTGTTATGCCAGTTAAGATTTTATCACAAATGGAACTAGGACACAAAAATATGAACAAGAACAAAATAATTTGAATAATAAGATGATGAGGACTCCAATCCTCCTTTACAACAATTCAGGCTCCAACGTGTACAACAAATTCCTCAATTCTTTTCAAGGTTCCAACCTTGGGTGAGGACTCCAATCCTCACAAAAAATCCAAGCTCCAACTTGGTCAACAACTAGGAATCCAGTCCCTCCAAGCTCCAACTTGGTCAGAAACAAAATTTTACAGAAAATATTTACTTCACAAGAGATCCAAAATGTCTTGAAAATTTCAAATGCTTCAAGTTTTCCTTTGATGGTGATTCAACACAATTACTGCAAAGGTGTACAATAGGTCCTCTCCAAACAAGTCTTCAAGACTGGTACAACAAGGAATCTCAACAATTGCACAAGGATCTTTCAAGAAGTTTTCAAGTTTGCTCCTGAAGTCAAGTTCGAATGCCTTAGTTGGCCATCCACAGGTCCAAAAGTCATAGCGTATAAGTCTCAGGTTTGGACTCTATGTGCCGCAGGTCCAAAAGTCACAGTGTATAAGTCTCAGGTTTGGACTCTATGTGCCATAGGTCCGAACTAAAGGTTTGATTAAAGAAAGGTCTAGTTTTGCGTCCAAGGAGGGTCGAGGTCTTATTTTCTAGATGTTGAGTGATCTACTCCAATAGAGGTGAGGAACCTTGCTCCAAAAATGCTAAAGTGTATGCCAAAACCCATAGAAAATATCTCCCTTGCTGAAGTTCACGAGTTGTGAACTTCTTTGTTCTCCTACCTCTAGGTTGTATTTCTTCTTGTCTTGCTTCCCTTGCCGAATTGGATGATTGAATGGAAGAGGATCTATGTCAATATATAGTGGTTTGAACATGTACAAACAATCATGTCTCTTGAGGGGTCATGTGGGCCTGACAATCATGTACAAACAATCATGTCTCTTGGGGTTGATGAGTGATTCTTGGTGGAGTTGTGTAAGTCTATTGTCATTTTCTTCCTTTTTGCATGCTATTTTTCTAAATTTAGGTTTTCTAGTGTCCCATATTAAAAAGTGAAATATCTTTTTCAAAATCTTGATTCTTTATGGTATGTAAAACGTTTTTGTTAGAATCCATCAAAAAGAACTTGGTGCATGCATCCTTTGACCCTAAATCTCCCACATAAAGAAGTTGCTAGGGATTTTAAGAGAATAATTTTGATTTTCTACCCTCTTCATCCAAGGCCCTCTATCATTGACCTTGTCCTAATTGACTCCATTGCCTTGTTGAGTAAAGGCACTAATTCAGTAGTGGTGGTCATCCTAAATTCTTATTTCTTCTTCTGATTTCTTGCTAACCACGGTTAGGATTTGGTTTTAATTTACATTTTATGGTAACTTTGCATCTGTATCTCATTATTCTATTGGTAAAAATTGCATTAACAAAACTGAAAAGGAAAAATCTAGCATTAACTGTATTTTATCCACAAAATAGTGTTGATCTCTAGGATTCTATTGCTGTTTTATGGATATAAAACCATTAAAAACCTTAAAATTTTCCCTTTCCCTGGCTTGCCTTTTGGTAGGTTTAGATCCTTGGTTGAATCTATCCTTTAGAGGCTATCTCTTGGCTGTTATGTGCTATTGCATCCTGTAAACCTTCATATTGTAGAAGCTCTAGCTTATAACAGCCCTCTTCTAGTTCGTTGGGGCTGGTGGAAAGTGTGCTTGGTTATTTGTAGCTTTTATCATGGCTATCCAGTACCTTCCTCTGTGACTTTTAGATCTATAACACCCTTGAGCTGTTATTTATTGAAGATGTTGTTGGGTGATATGATCCACAAGTGCCTTAATGGTTCATTTACATAAGGTAAATACCCTCCAAACCTTGTTGAGGAAGCCTCCCTTGTGGGCATAACATCCACCACCAAACAACAGGAGAGAGACCATTGAGATGATAGTGGTGGATAATCTTGTTGCCATAACGACCTAGGTTTCCTAGTGAGGCTATGCACTAAGCCTTCTAGATTTTGCGGTAACCAAACAAACATGTCGCTAAAGTCACTGCAAGACGAATCCACAACTCTCACAATATATACTATGTATGGCAAACAAATAGTTTCTATCCAAACTGTTGATAAAATTAGAGCTCTTTTTGAAACCAATGTGCAGTTCTAATATATGCTTGTGAATCCGTGATTGTTTGCCAATTCTGTAAACAAAGTCCTTCAAGGTAACTATAATGGTCACTTCTCTGTTGCATATATTTATAGTATTTTCTTGGCTATTGGAATTTGGTTTTCCTTTTCCATGGTCTGGACAAGAAATTCGAGGAGAAGCATTTTATGAACGATTTGTAGCATGTAATCGATAAGATAATTCATAAACATTATTCCAAATAAGTTAATTTATGAGATATACTGATGGATTACATGCATTTGTATTATAGTGTGAACAAAGTAGATATATTAACAACCAACTCCATTGTAATATCATTAAGTATGACTATTCTGAATCATTCGATTAAGAAGATCAGGTTTTTGGCAAATAGTCTTCGACATTGATTCATCCTTTTGAATTGTTTTTTATTACACGCATTATGAGATATTTAAATCCTCCCTAAATTTTCTTTATAAACATGAAAGTAATGGTTTTGCATCAGCACTTTGATTTGGTGAAAGTGTTATGCATTCCAACTTGAATTCTGCACATTTTCATTCATAAAATATGGCCATGTTGGCACTTATGCATCAACTATTAAAATCTATGTGATATCAGTAGTTGTATAGCAAATTTTTATTTTTAGAATCTAGATGGTAACATAAGCTATTTCTTAGTAGGTGATTGATGAATTTGAGAAGAGTATACACTTCGTTGAGATTGATATAGAAGAGGATCCTGAAATTGCTGAGGCGGCAGGGATAATGGGAACACCGTACGTCCAATTCTTCAAGAACAAAGAAAAGCTGAAGTAAGTGAATTAGTGTAGATTTCTTATAGTTTATTTTGGATTTTTGAGTTAGATCAATTGTTTGGAATTAATGTAAACAGCACGTTCACAATCTAAAAATAACATTTTTTTCCCATTTATCTATCCTCTTGAAACTTTCGATGAATTCATTTTTCCTTTTCCATTATTCCCAAAAAAATGAGACATAATTTCATGGGTACTTTTTTCTTGCTTCAGTTGTACTTGTATCTTTGTATATGCATCATAATGCCTTCCTTTGGAAAGGAAAATAACCATACCCTTCCATTGGGAATGAAAGGTTTTTACTGTTATTGTAGCTGTAGTGCAAAATGTTATTATCCTTATCGCACATATATTGTACCCTTATGAATCACTATTATGCTCATGAAATATATGTTTTAGGAAAGCCAACTTGTATTTATGTTGAGTGTCTAGAATAAAGACAAGTGTACAATTCAGGTGTGATGAGGATAAAAACATTTTAGGTTAAAGTATGGGTGCATTATAAATTAAAGGTAACTATTATTGTAGTTGTAGTTCAATATGTTTGTATCCATATCACACCCAGTTTGTACCTGTTATCGCAAAATGTCGTATTTAGTGCAAAGCCTTCACAGGGTACAATGACTAGTGGTACAATGAAGTGTTGTCACTGTCACCTAGAGAACTACTTCCCTTGTTTTACCATGAAAATTAAGTCCAACACAAGGGAGGTTTCCCTAGTAGAACCTAGTTTTCTTAAGGCAAGACAAGTCAAGTACTAGGTTGCCTATGTAACTAGCCAAATTACCATCAAAGAATTATGACATGTGAGTTATTCACAGGGTACAATGACTAGCGGAACATTAGAAGTGTTGCCACTGTCACCTAGAGAACTACTTCCCTTGTTTTACCATGAAAATTAAGTCCAACACAAGGGAGGTTTCCCTAGTAGAACCTAGTTTTCTTAAGGCAAGACAAGTCAAGTACTAGGTCGCCTATGTAACTAGCCAAATTACCATCAAAGAATTATGACATGTGAATTATAGAATATGTAGTTAATCAAAGTAAATTTCAGATTTTAGGGTTTGTTCACTTTAGGTCTGTTTTAGAGGGCTTATAAAGTGCTTGTTTTAATGCAAAATTATCCACAAACTGTGCAAATGTGAAAATTACTAGAGGCTTGTGTAAAACTTGCATAAAAGATAAGAAATCACAGCACCAAGCAAGTTATAACAGAAATATATTTCAGCCACTCAAATTCAGTATAAGAGTGGAATGTAGGTCTACAACAAGGAATAAAATTAGGGTTTCAAATAACTTTTTAATTTTGAAATTTTGAGAACACGCATTAGCTAGAAAAGACCAGGATGCCCAGCCCTAAGATGCTCTAACAAAATAAGCTCAGATCGCTTTGGAAGGATGACATCAGCCCTATTTAGGGATGTTCTATCACAACAAATCCTATATTTTGTGTTTAAGTGATTTATAGAGGCAAACCGAATATTCATAAACATCCATCCAAGACTACCCTATAAGCAATTCGGCCCTAGAAAAGCCCTAGCAGCTTCCCTTAAAAAGGCTAGGAGATATAAAAGAAGGATTTTTTTATTTTATTTTGATGATTATCTTGATCAACAAAACCTTGGCCAATGCCTAAGCCTACTTGGGCAAACTTCAAAGGAGAATGAAAATTGTTTGGAGCAAGTGGGGGGGAGGGGGCGTGATTATATTTTCCTCTTGTAAAACTCTCTCTCTCTCTCTCT